>WHPZ01581563.1:0-17155 GCA_016617965.1 Macrosiphum rosae
GACGCTCTGGAAAAGTTTGCATATTATTTAACTTGTCGACATCGCTGCCATTCGGGGGTCCGCCGTCGTATTGATCTCTTTCTGCATACTTTAAACTTATATACATAATATACAAATATAATACCATAAGTCATAATATGTGAAACGTCATAATATATGTGTCAAACAATAAATCGTCATTCCGCCAATTGTTTATTGACGATTTTACCACAATTATCATTTATCTATATTGTCAATCGGACAGTCAGGTTCTGTTATAATATGTACTGGTCGTGATGGAAACCGATTAAACCTTCGTTATTCGCATGTATAAAAGAGAGAGAAAGAGGGACACACACACACAGACAGGGAGTGTGAGACAGAGAATACAAATACCTCACATACATTTACGTAGGTATATCGTATACGTCATAATATATTATAAATTTGATATGTAAATCGTGTACGAAAGTCCGACGGGACTATAAACACAAAATCCATCGCATCATACTAGTATACTACACGTCCGTTTTGTTTGACGACGGGCCGCCCGTACAACCAAATGTATGTTTATCACGCCCGGTACTCGAGATGATAATAATAATAGTAATAATAATAATATAAAAATACTGCAGAGCACACACGCACAATACTCCATGTCCGAGAGTCTAATAAACGTTGTAATATATTTATTGTTGTTATGAAATGTTGTTGTGAACGAAAAACAATTATCATTATATATATAAATACACGTTCAAGTGCGAGTCACGTACACGATATACACAGTAGTACAACAGTACTTAGGTACTTATAAACACACACACACACAAATTATACAAAAAAAAAAAATCGTCGGAAGTCTTGGAGTGTATTATAATATTATTATCGTGTATAAAAGCATAATATAAAACGACACACACGTTGCACGGTATACCACGGTTGTATACTTATTATAATAATACTTAGGTATAAGCATACCGTGTGTGACGAGCTACACGGGGATGACGACGTGGCGTGCTACAGGAGACTCCACGATGACGAATGAGAACTCGCTCGTCGTTTGTCTTCTCTCTCACTCTCTCTCTCTCTCTCTCTCACTCTGCCTCTGCCCGACTGTCTCTCACACTCCGTGGCCGTTTTTCCTTCTTATTTTTTCGTTTTCACTTCTCGCCCGACCGACTTGCCGAGTGCTGCTGCGTGTTTGCCGCGCGCCGTACATCACGTACGAATCTAAATATTTATGGTGAGCTCCACGATTCGACGGCGGCGGCGGTGGGATCCTCTCCAAACAAATTAACGAGCGCCTCACGCCCCAAAACCGCCGAGCGACGTTTTTAAGTCTTTCCCATCGCGTCGACACGAACTTGTACATACATGGTTTCCTACCTATTATATTGTGGGTAGGTAATCGTTTTCGAGATTACACTATACACATTATATTGTACTATAACACAATATGTATAGTAGTATTAATATAAACGCGTGTGATGTACTTATGACTTTCGAGTTGTGCTATATACTACGTCGCTCCGTGTACGTATAATTGCATATGCAAAGTAATATAATATGTTTTCTGTTTAATAGGTATATTTATTGAATATGATATGATATTAATTAGTCGCATCGTTTAAATTTTCATCCCAAGTAGGTAGATATGGTGCGTAGGTATAGTTATGCGTGCATGTCAGTCATAATTGCATCGGTACTAATGCACCATTAATATTAATACAAAGCAGTGTCGATATTTTACCACATCATTTTTGGGATTTACAATCAAGCAGGCTTAGTTTGCGAATGATCACTGACGTCTGACGACATCTTGATTATGATCTGCCTACCATTTGGAGTACTTATTACTAAAAATATTTGGACATAAATGAATATTAATATATTGCAGCTGATAGTTTTACAATCGGTATTCCTATATGTTTCATATAAGTACTAAGGTAGGTACTATCTTACGTATAATACGTCATATTGACTAATGAGTATCGATATACTTGCAGTAAACATGTATGTATTGTATATTATTTTGTGTAATACATTAATACTTATACCCAAATGGCCAAATATATTATACTATAACTAGTTGCTATTATAGCTTTATTTTTACTTCAACATTTTAATTTAATAATCTCGCAATTGAACTCATTTATTTAACTTTTATTACTTACAAATTATATACAATATATAATACAAACAAAAAACGAGAAATTAAAAAATTAAAATTATTGGTCTCTCCAAATGCTTGATCCATATGACGTCACGCGTCACGTAATTATTAAAACTTAACAATGTGTTTCTTACACGTACATAATATGGCCTCCATTAATTGTTTTTCCTTCATAATTCATCCTATCGGTTTAATACAATTATTAATAGGTACTTCTTTCTTAAATGTTTTGAAACATATTTTTGTGGGTAGAGAATTTTTTCTTTTAAATAATGTGCGTCAATAGGAGACCATATTGCGACTTTTATAGCAATATTAAGAAATGAGTGTTTAAATAATTTAAGGTCAGTACCAGAATATAATAGAGAAATCATTAAAACTTCTACGAAGAATGTTTTTATTGTTGTAGGTATAAAGTTTATCATTAACGATAGCACTCACGTATAAGAACGTTTAATCAAATTAAGCCTCACAAGTTCTTCAATTAAACTTTCAGGTACTATACAGTATATAGTCTGCAAGTATAAAGACCTTTCCGGTTTGTGAAATCGAATAGAATAAAGATAATAGTTTTAAAAAAATGTTTTTTTAATTTATTAGGGTAAAAGTTAGTTTATTCTTTTATCACAACTTTTACGAAAGCTACAGAAACCATTCATACCTAACAAAAATAATAAATATATGCGCAATCGTAAAGCGTAGAACGTTTATCACTGCAGCAGGAAATCGTACATTTCCCTCGTACATCATTGCGTTCGCTTAATTTTTCAGTGGGTACTTTAGGTACCCTATAACAAAGGTGAATAAAAACCATTTCTCTGATTACATTTTTCCTGAGTATAGGCGTCGAAATGCCTGTTGTGACAAAAGCCATCGCTGCGATCGCGGTCCCGACTCCCGGGTATGCGCGTTCAACAATAAATAGTTTTTATTTTTTAATATATTAGAAAAAAACGAACATGTAAAAGTAAAAATTCTTCAAAACTGTTTTAAAACGGTATTCATTTTTGTAATTTCGATTTTTTTTCTAATATTTATTTTAACATTTTTGCGTCCGTTCTGATTTAAAAACGCGGCTCATAGCCTCATATTATATTATATTATTAATATACGACAATCTTAAGTTGGATCTTCGGACTTCGGGTTACTCTCCAATATAATATAATATCGACTGTTCATTGGTCAAATGTCATACTCCGAAAGAAATGTATCTATACCTTTTTTTAATGAGATCTAGTTCGAAATTCACTATCTGAAATTAAGCACACGTGTATCTGGTGACGATAAGATTTATTATTTTCTTATCTCGCCCATACCGACTTATATCATATTATATAGGTACATTGGATTCAATCTAAAGTGTGGGCATCGCCGCATCGGTTAATGTAGTTAATCTGGTTCCAATAATCCAATTCCAATTTCAAAATCTTCATTCAACACGAAAATAGTCCTTTATCTGATATAAGATAGTATAGTATTATCTTGTTCACATTTAACCTGCTGATATATATCAGGTTGGACTACGTGGACTATTGTACACGATATTGTGAGACGTATTTCTCACCTAAAAACGGTCAAAGCAGTAATTTTATTTAGTGTCTATATATATCATATTAATCAGTATTGTTTTATATAACGATTAACGGCCGCTTAATGTGAGCAAATAGATCTGGTCCCAACGGGCCCACATTATAAGCGGAATCCTAAACTAGCAGTTACATACAATTAAAACCCCAAGATAATATATTATACTGCATATACATATATTATATACCTATACTATACCCATGTAAAGAGTGTCGATATGTATATAATAATATGCGCTCTCCGTCTGTCATTGGGTCGTTACAATATCATACCGATCGGGATTTCTATCTCACATTAAATTTATATATATATGTGAGTACGCGCTATATCATAATATTATATTTACAAACTTGGTCCACGCGGAAGCTGTGCTCGACAGGATGCATATAGAAATATTATATGAAAACGAATATAATATATGTGTGGGTATGAGTGTGCATGTATATACGAGCCGGAAAAGAAAATATAAAAACAGCAAAGAAAACTGCACCGTTTGCGCGATGGGCGTGGTTTTTCCGCTTGATTGGTCCGGGAAAAAACGGCTCCGAAGCCGGCAAGATTACACTACGTATATACAATATACATTCATATATATATATATAAATACTCCGTTAGGTGATGGTGACAAAGAAGAAGAAGAAGAAGAAGAAGACGAATATAAGAAGACGAGAAGACGGCGGACGAAAGAGCTGCGTGCGATATTGTACCTATATAATATGAAATATACGCGCTGCGGTCGGCAGCCACCACCGCGTGGATCAATAGCGAAAACCTCGACGGAAAATATATAATATTATTATTATTATACACCCTGCGCATACACCCGCCCCGGGACCTCGGGAAGTCTATATATATATATGTATTATTATATCGCGGTTAACTTGCTACAAGCTCTCCGTCGTCGAATACCGCGTGTAAACCTCCGGCGTTATACAATATGTACCTATATATGTATAATAAGATGTAGGTATATATCAGACTTTGTAAAGACGGTATTATATATTAATATTGTGTGTGATTATGTTGAAAACTCCCTCAGATTTGTATAATATTGTATCGTAACGGAAAAACAGCAATTGCTATGAACTCCTCAGCGGTGTACGCGATATGAGAGCGGGTACATAATATATATATATAGGTGCCGACAACGGAGTGATCCATTTAAAGGTAGTAATACCCGCTAGGTTTAATTGCACGAGCATGTATAAAAATATTTGTGTGTTTGGGTACCAACTACCGAGGCATAAGTATTATATAGGATTACTTATTTATTGGTACCTACCTAGGTGTTTTTCGTTATACTGTTTAATCTTCGTGTACGTCGTGCTGCAACAATCGATATTATATTAATACTGTCTTAAATCCGAATTGCCCGTTTTCCTATATAAGTATACAATCGACCAGATTGCCCACTGCAGCATGCAGTTGTATAATATATATAGGTATATGAGTTGTAGATATATATATATAGGTAGTCAACTATAAGGTTACTTTTTATTTTTCATTCCGGTTTTGTAACGCGCATGAGATAATATAATTTATTCCAGAATTTTCCGCTGAGGTATATGTAGGTACAATGTTTTGACTTGTTTATAATAAACTTGCGGAGGATTGTAGGATGATCGTTCAAAAAAAGTAATTGGGTTCAGTTTGGTGTTCGAGTGTGTTGTATGGGTACATAACCAGACAAACAAATCGTCATTGGTTGCTTATGGAAATTATGTGCATACAAAAAACCTGTCTCAAGCGTATTTCCAACATAATATATATCTGAAGGCTCACGTATGTTTCAAGGGGTTCAACACATAGTAAATTAAACACGTGCATTCAAACAAATAATGTTGTATCTCACATAAACGGTATATATAGATAATTCGTATATATTTATTATCCACGAAAAATTATAATAACGTGTTAAGGTTTCTATATTCCTTACATTTTTTCCTTGTAACCAATTCATATTTTTTTTTCAATATTAATAAAACTTTATTTACAAACCATACAAAGAAGCATAATAAGTAAATGTGATTACAAAGTATAATGATTAAAAATGGATTTTTGACGGGCGTGACTGCGTGAGTGGAGAAACCGCGAGTGTTCATCAACAGTGGCAACTCCTATTTTTTTTTACATAATATGTTATTTTGTTTTAATTGTACATTACAGTATTCAAGAGCGTATTTACAGTATTTTTAAGCTCCTAGATGGATTGTTAGGGCTGGTAATTGAAGACACGCGAGAGTTTAAGAGTTGATGGTTAGAGAGGAGTTTGGAATGGGGTTTTTTGTAGAGTCGAGTTGATAATTGTTAATTGTTGGTATTTATAAAGTCTTCACGGAATGCATTTTTGGTCATATACTATTATACCAAGGAGCCCCAGTATTATTTGTCTAAGACAGAGATAGGTACTGGATGGCTTGTATAAGACTTATGACTTCTATGTAGGATACATTCAAGCTACCAACTTTTAAATAATAATATTTAAACAAAATATAATTTAATCCATTTTAGAATCCATTTATTATTGCACAAAGAAAATACGTCTGGGGATCAATCGTGGAATCGTCTGTTAGTATTTTAAAATTAAGAGCAATTTTTAAACCATCGCTTCAGGATCAGGCGTGTTATATAAATTATTTCCACAATAAACACATAAGTGGTATAATTGTTGAATTATTATTATACAGACAAATAATTACTTAATATATACGATACTTTAACATAATATTATATATGCCTATATAATATTATGTGTGTATATTCAATGATTTTTTTTATTTTATAAAAAATAAAACCTCAAAGACAAAATAATTTATACACACTCTTACATGAAATGCAATCAACTATATAAACAATTTCCACAATACTTCAGAGTTCTGATATAAGTTTCCACATTCAAAATGATATAATCTCCAAAATAACAACTTCAAAATAAAATTCTTCTAAATCTGTGGCTACTTCAACATCATCTGAAACAAATCCGCCAATCAGGCCACCAATAAAGTACAATCTCATATCCATCATACAATTACACAATCATACCTTTCTCAATGATGAACTAGGCTGAATTAAAAACAAATGCACACTTGCATAATATAGTTGCATGGCACCAACAGTGGTCGTTTCAATTCATAAAACTACACGAAATAAAACTAAATACATATGTTACCGTTTCCCTTTCGAATTTCCCTGAAAGTTCGAAGTCATCGACATAATAAAAGCTACTATACTCCGTTCCACGAGAGAGTGCGACCGCCACGCTCATCGAGATGAATTAGCTCCGACGTCACGAGACCAAATTTCCCCCACCATGTGACGTCCGCTCTCTGTATACAGCGGCTCAAGTAACGCATCACAAATATTAACAGCGAGTAACCATTATAATATAATATATCAGTATAGGAGTTATTTTTATGAAATAAGTATTATTTGTTTTGATTATTACTTTTTTATTATTAAAACTTCCATAAAAAATATATTAATAATAAACATGATTACACCAGTAACCGCTCTGTATATTTTAACAACGTCGGTCGACAACGGTACGACGGCGATCGACAAATACCGACGATAGACAACATTGGCAGGAATGTGGTGGGGATGCGCGAAAATGAACACGTTTTGGTCGCCTTGGAACGGAGTAAAAGAATCGGCCACACAAAAATGGTACTTATAGTTTGACATCAAACATTTATTTTGACATCAAACATATATTTTTACCTATATTGCCGTAAAAACCGCACAGAACTGATACAATTCCATGCTTCCGGAATCTCTCGCTGTATCATATGAACTGCAGGACCAGCAGGATCCCTTCAACTCTATCCACCTCAGTTAAATTCATCTTCACCACCGATCCTCTCAACAAGATATAACCTTCCTACTGCAGTATCGTATAGTATTCAAATAGCCCATTTATATTATGATGATTACTTCAATATAATCTATAAGTAACATAATCTTGTCAATATCACCCAACTGTTCATGTGAGTATATTTAATATATATATGAGAGTGTGTATATTAACAAGAAATTCTCCGCAGCACGCAATTTACTAAATATAAATTTGAGTTATTGGATATACCATAATGAATTGTCTATTTGTAATCTATATAAAACCCTCCTCCAAACCATTTTGGCCCGGTTCCAACCTATTCACTAATACACTACCTATATAGTATACACTGCAGACTGGTGTCAACCTAATGATGATGATCGTTCGTTCGAATCGGTCTGAAAAAAATCCGTTTCCAGCCATAAGAAAAATACCACTGTCATATTTGTATTGGCAATAAAAGCTGGTGACGAGGCGGGATGTTTAATATTATTGTACATATGTATAAAAGCCTAACCTAGATGGCTACACAAGAGAAGTGATGTTAATAATACGCGCGTCCGTCGTCCGACGAACGTTATCGAATGTCGCTGCCGTCCAATTTACAGTAATATAAGAAGTACAGAACAAAGGGAGTCCACACGAGAAGGGGGGGGGGTGGTAAGCAGGTTATCCCTTACCATTATCCCCTTCAAACGTTTTCCCAAACAGCTATCAGTTATCACTGATTAATGTTTCAGGTCAATTGTACAATGTACTATTGACGGTGATACTTTTTATTTGAAGAGTTATAGGTACATTATATTGCAGTATCATAAAACATTTAAAACTATTGCAGTATTTATTTTCTCTCTCTGGCCCACGCACAACTTGGCAAATCTGCGTTCGGGAAAACCAACCATATAAGTCGTCAGCTTTATTATTAAAGTGAATTGACTTAATATCAATCTTAAAGTTGAGTTTTTTGATAAATTCAAATTTTAAAGTGAGATTTGAGCACTTTAGAATTTTAATATTTTACGTAATCATAACAAATAAACTCCTCCTAATAGTACCAATTAGATCCAATTTTAGACAACAAACCCCTCTCGACGTTTATGATAAATGTGAAAAAGAGTCTTATAACACAAAAATAAGTAAAATAAACATTCATTGTATAATAAATATATAGGTGTCCTTTGCTTTACTCAGAATCTAAAATACGAACAATTATTGTTAACATTTTAATATCAATTTATTATATAGTTACCAAAAACTTAGAACAGCTTCGCTCAGAATTTTTTTCATCATATACAATGATTGATCGTCGAATTCAAATTGTACACATCCATTACGGTGGCCTACTGAAGGCTACTGATCGACGAGGAGCACTTGAGTACTCGACACCAATACTGTACAGCAAAATATATGGTTGGCGCTGTTTGTTGAACATAAAAACTTTGTTATTGTTTAAATCAAAATACGTTTATCATAATCTGATATATGTAGCGATGTATAGAAGTAATTATAGATACCGCAAATAAATCAATTTTCAGTGACTCGTAAGCATAATACAATAGGTAAGCATATAATATGAAATAGGTATATGGGGGGGAGGTTTTGAAGGGGAAATATTATTATTTTATTGTTAAACTCGTTTTGAAAACATTATTGACGCGTTATATATTATCCGCACAAGACGCGTCTTCGACCTTCGTTTACCTTATATAGCAGGTGCATTCCAGCCGGTGCAGTACACGTCATATTATCATTGGTGGTGATATGTGCGGATTTCGGAAAAAAGAAACGCGAAGTGTGCACAGTAAAAAAAACTGCTTTGCGGGTGCAGTTGTCCCTCACACATAACGATATTATACAGTCTGCTCGGACTTACGCATATATATAGTGAACGAGTATAATGAGAGCGAAAAACGCACTTCATCACCACCCTGTATACATTATCATATGATGGGCACTGCAGCAGCACATTATACTACCTATATCGTTATATATTATACGCATTAAGTAATTCACGACGACGTCGGACAGCGCGCCAGTGAGGTGCAACGAGCGTATATTACACACACATTATAAAAGGCGCGTTTCTCACGCGAGAGCGAAAATCCATCGGATTATCATTCCTCTAGGCCGCGGCGATGTTCATATTATATTATTATACGAGTCTTCGTTGTGTGTGCGTCGTGTGTGTGTGTGTGTGTGTTCAACGAGTGACAAGAAAAACACGTCCCATTGTATGATGTCGACGACCGAAAAACCACTTCATCTACAACACACGCTTACTATATTATGTGCGTATACCTATATATAAATATATAATACCGTATACGTAATATATATATTATTATTGTTATCATCAACATCACGTGTGCCACTCGCCCATAGGTGATAAAATCCGCGGAACGATCTCATCAAGCATAATATAATAATACAATATAATGGCTACAAAGACGCGCACGGTGTGTGCTGTTTACACATCGCGTATAATATTATATTATAGTTTATCGAACCGAAAAGAGCGACGGAGGGTGTCGCGCGATGTATACATCATTATGATTATTATTAACGCCAATACGTCGATGGCTCGACCATACAATATATATATGTATTGTATACATCATAAGGCGATAAAGTAAAATTTTCTCGCATCGCATCATCTATACCTGTATACAATATACATAATAATGTTTATACAGAGTGATCAATGTGTCCTTTAATAAAACATTTATTCAAGTTTTTATTCTTAGACATTTTAAACACGCACTTGAAGACCATATTTTTTGATTTTTTTATACCATTTATGAAATGTATAGTGGCGATACCAAATATTTTTCAAATGAGAATTACCTTTTTTTCCTTTAAACTGTTAATCTAACGACTTGTTTAATGTATAGAATGTGGATGTATATAATTTTATCTAAATCGAAATTCGAACGAGGGGTTTTAAGTAATTTAAGTATAAATAAAGGATAATATGTCCACGATAATAGGTATAGGTTTGAAATATATAAGGGCTGTAGTTTGAAACTTTTAGTAATCAATATTAATCAGTGCCAATATTTTTTATTTTATTGTAAAAACTGTCTTTGTCTGCAGTGACGCAACTAGAAAAAAATTGGGGGGTAGGTTACAATGTTACATTATTACAATATATATACATAAGCTATAATACACTAGACCTCGGAGAAATTTAAGAGGGGGTTACAACCCCTTAACCCTCCCCCCCTGGTTGCGCCTCTGTTTGTCTGAGTACTATAACTATGATAAACACAAGATCAAATATTACATACTTTTCATATTTTTGTAAAATCATTCTAAGAACTTTATACTGGTTCATACTTTGATTCAGATACCTACATCAACATTTTCAGAAAAAATCAACTGCTTAATAATCTAAAGTAAAAAAGATAAAATGAGCCCTGAGGTTCTCATCTGAAAAAAAGAAGTTAAGTTAATATCAGGGCACACTCCTTAAATGGTATAAAAACCTATATGATTGAAAATATGGTAGGAACCTATTACTTAACAATTTTAAGGATAAGAATTTAAAAAAAAAATCATTATTATAGCCTATAGGGTACAAATGGGGGGGGGATGTACATGGGCATGTTTGGGGTTTGCTGTATCACGCTGTTTATACATATATTATATTCAGGCAGTCCGGATAAGCGTACGTAATGTATGCAGTGTATATTATATAATATGGACGTCGTGTGTATAATATAATAATGCGTATAATTTATTATTATGTCTAATATTGGATTCGGGTGTAAATATTTTTTGAGCCCAATAATTGAGGTGTGATCGAGATACGAGTACCTATGTCGTGGCTCAGCAGGACAGTGTGTGCACCACTACACGCAATATTATGAGGAGTGTACAATATGATGTATATACTATGCTATTATCAAATTCAATATAATGGAATTTCCAGTCCAACCGCCGCGTACAGCACGCTACGAAGGCTTGACGAATGTCCGAGACGAACGATATATTATAATATTAAAATTACGCATTTTTCTTATATCGTGAACCGCAAAATGTGTAATGCCAAAACTGCAGCAAGCCGTTAGCATAAACTGCATACAACTCGTGAAGGATCATATTATAATAGTCATAAAAATACATATTTATTCGAAATATACAACTACCGCAGGAAAGGGTCTAGAAATTAAAAAAAATTGTGGCTATTATAATATATACCAAACGGCGGGTTGATTTAGTGATAAATAGGGCTGTACATTTGTAGAAAAATTCATTTTTTTAGCTTACAGTAAAACATAATATTAACTTATTCAACATAAGATTTGAATTAAGTTTTAACGAATTCAATTTAGAGACTTTTAATGAACATTTATATCATTTTTCTCATTTTTGATTGACAAATCATTTTTACCTTTGTCGATATTTTTAGTAATTTTCATAAATAAAAACTTTCTACACACATAAGTTTAAGAATTAATTTTTATTTTTCGTTTTATAAATTATTTACATACTTTGAGAATAACACACATCGTATACTTATAGTTTAAACCTATTTAATATAATTTAGAATTTAAAATATCTTGCTCATGATAGGTTTTTATATTTTTTTTATAATTTTAATCCTTACTAAGTATACTTACAGTGCATTTTATATCAAACTGGTTGACATTTTATTATTTTAATGCATTTAAAAGTTTTTATTGCATTTTATACAAAATTTTTCGAGTATATAAGTGCATCTTTAAGATTTTTTATTGCATTGGATTCACAGCATTAGTGATAACGTATGGATAATGGATGTATAAAAATATATTGTAGTAAATATAAGAATTCTTAGAGAATATAGATATTGATTTTAGAGTTACACTTATTTATAAACGAACAATGCAGATTTACTGCCTACTGGCTATAGTCTCATAGCATCCCCGCTTTCTTTCCGCCCTCAGTATGTTCGCGTCATGTTTTTTTAATTCAAACTGCAGCATTTAAGACTCAATCCAATATCTATTATATACAGATATATGTTATTTATTAATGTATTACAACGGACACCAAAATAAAGTTGTGGAATGTAAAAAATATCATTATTGAGGACGTAATAATTATGAATTTTTTTATTTCAAAATTAATTCGATGGCTGAATGAAAAGGAACCATCAATAATATTTTTTAGTGATGTATATATTACTATATATACGACATTTATGTATGATTGATTCATATAGTAATGTATATATCACTATATATACGACATTTATGTATGATTGATTTATATAATATATACCTATTATATATAGTTGTAAGTAGATACAAACATTTATATGCTGCGCTGGATGAAAATAATCTCAGCCAAGGCCTTACCGCCTTGTTACTATATTGTATATATATATATGTGAGTGTGTATATAATAATAATATGATGATAATTCGCAGGATTCTACCGCAAAAATCGATTCGCCATGAACGAAGCCAAACACGATTATCTGCACAAAAATACTCGTCTTGGCGCGCGTATACCTCGTACATGCTGCGTATATTGCTGCGAATAAAATTTCAAACGAGCCGAGTGTGTGATGCAAATATAATGTCTGTTCGAATTACTGCCGCCGTCCAGAAGACCGACACACGAAAAACAATATTATATATCAACCGTATCGAACGGATTTGTCGAACCCAAACATTGTATGCGATTTATACGCACGAAAAAAAAACACGATTCGCTGTGTTCTATAATAGTGACGGTGTGACACATGCACCACTGTGTAATAATATTATAACGTGTCTATACATACCTATATATGTATATGTCGTCGAGTGTCGGTATAATGTTGTACTGCGTCAAAGACATGTTAGAACTGAACATCCTGTTTATTTAGCGCCAGTGAAATATTTGCCGGTTGCTCCGCTAGCTATACCATCAGTATTGCCACTTTTAAAAATAAAAAGCCTGCATATTTTACTATATAGTTCAAATTAATAAATGGATTGGATTTTTCCAGATTTCACCGCACTAGTCGATCAAAATATCGTATACCTACAATTTAATACTGTAGATTAGTTACAGACAGATATGGATACAAAGAATATTGTTTTAAATTAAATTTAACATTGTTTTTGTGATTATATTTTATTGTTATTGAACTTTTTTCAAAAATAAATTCTAATGAGGTAATTAACCGTGTTAATATTTGTAAGAAAAAATAGTGTACCTTAAGTAATCAAGAGTGAAACGTCTTAAGAATGCATGAAAAACAATAAATCATATATTATTATGCTGTTAATTATGTTTTGTCATAATTACAATTAATTTCGTCAATTGCATTTATAAAGATGAGTAGGTAGTAGGTACTAATGTAACAACTATATAGAGCAAGAACAATTCGAATACGTACAATTTAATCATATGATTAAAAATAAGTGTGGTATCCTGCAACCCAAAACATATTTAATATAATTATATTAAACTATTTTTGTATTTACTTTGTATTTGTTGCACATTTGAAATGATAACTTACTTAAAAATAATAATATCAATAAAATGCTCCGAGATGTCCTAGATAATATCTTATCTTTAAATTGTACCGTGGGTCGATTCGATCTAATTTTTAGCAGAGTGAAATATCCATTATTGTTAACATAAAATTTGCCATGTTGTACGTTTGTAAGACGGAGACAACACATGCGCGTGTGGCGTCCTCTCTGCATGGCTGTAATCACAATAATACTTTGGAAAATATAATATTAACGGTTAAAACTAAATATAATATAACATATTTTTTTAAATACTGCACAAAATGTACATGACAACTGCACGTTATAAAGTTTAGAACTATTATACGACATTTTGCGTAGAACTGCACGTTAACATAAGCCCTGTAATAATTATGCTATTTTTACCATATTATATTTACCCCACCTGACGAATTATTTGGGACGTCCACACGTCGTCATCGTTGAGATTCATAAACGCACGAGACTCGTTTCGTCAATACGTCGTTGCACTCAAACGGGCTCTGCACGGTGGACGCGAGCGGAAAACGGTTGGCGGTCACTATATCTATACTGTTTTTCATCTTGACTGTCCAACGGAAAATATCGTGGTTTCCCGTTCGTGAGTAATGTAAACCATGTTTGATGGTCACCTCGACCGAGTTATAAACTCGGGCCAGCTCGTACTACATCATAGCTCGTGTACTGCATCATTCGTTCCACATTGTATTAATTGTAATCGATACATTTTGAAGGGTAACATGGCCATTGTCGTCATCTACCGGTCAATCTGAGATAAACGATGTCGTTGACGATGGAATTTATTATTTTTCACAGCGTCCATCGTGGCGCTCTAAGTAAATCGTTTTAGCTTCATTGACCCCAAAGTGTGTATGTTCAATATTTAAATAATTACTTATACATATTATAACAAGTAACATGTTAGTATTTCAAAAATGTATTGATTTTAGTTATTTAGTTTCGATAAAAAAAAGTTGATAATAGTTACCAAAAGTACAATATCTCTTTTTTATTTTTTTATTTGTTATTACAGTGTTTTTCCTATTTAAATATACTTGAAAGTTTTATGTATCTTAGTAATTGTCTATAATTTTATGGGCATAAGATCAAATGAAAAACTCGATGGTACAGGTACCTAGAATATTGATGTCAACTAGCATTTGGAGAGGAGCTTATTTTCAATCATAGGGGCTAAACCCACAACTTATTTACGCTTATGTCAACGGGGCAAAGGCCTCAATGATATTTACATGACTTCAGAATTATAATTGTGGCACTGTACTACGGTCAAGCTGTATTATATATTATTATGACTTTCACGGTTGTATCTTTAACTTTTACGTTTGTATTTTGACTGGACAACAAAATAGCTCTTGAAACGTGTAAAATAGTGGACGATATCATTTTTTTTGTTACTGAATATAATTATTATTTACTACCGATGTTAGTCAAAAATACCATCAGAAGTTCAAGACAGGTCACAATGAGATAAAAACGGGAATCGCTTGCTTTAAATACTGAATTGTTGCAACTGCAGTTTTATTGTACTCAATTGTGTGGTTTTTTTATCATCGTTGTGTGCATTCCATTTCTTAGTTATCTGGTATTGCTATTATATTGTTTAATTCTTAAAAGAAAAAAAACTAAACTCACAGATATTTATAAATTGAAATACTTGACGATTAAAAACATAAAAAAAATATTTAAATCAAATATAATCTCACAAGTACCTGCAGTATCGTGAATTATATATATTATTATATTATATCCAGTGACGTATTACACGGTCATAAATAATATTTACCTACGAGCTATAATATTGTGTATACCAATACTGCAGGGTCACGAAAATACCACTCTTGGTTCAGCAACATAATAATTTATAATTTATTATAGTAGGTACCTATTATAATATGTATTGTAAACACTTAATATGGTATTATTTGGTTGTTCAAATTTGCATTGTAAGCTACAAAATATAGGTAATAGGTATGCTAATATAAGTAAGTATATTAGGTAAAGAATTTTTTCTTTGGTTACAGTTATATTAAATTGTACATAAAACCATTAAATGATTATACGAGCCGCGATAAGTAGTAGAAAAAAATTACTATTTGGTTATGATATTATACTAAATATATAGGTGCGCGGATATCATAATAATATACACGTCCGAGGTCTGACTTGGCGCTAAACTATTAATACGATAAGCCAAGCATTCCAAAATAATCATTATTTTTTGCATGCATATGACTTTATTATATATGTCATCTATAATAGTACTCTATACTCTATTATATTCCTACCTATTTATATATTATGACAAAAAATAGTTTCTATATCCAGCATATATCTACAAGCTTCGGGTAGACCTTGTATTGCCGATGCTCAAGTGGTTCACTCAAATGTTTGTGTTTATTTTTTATCTAAACTTTTAAGTTTTATTTTATATAGTTATTCTTTCGTACGTCCACTGCTGGTCTTCTTCGACAACATAATTTGACGCGCGAATCATGTGTAGGAAGTAATTTATAGGTGTTGCGTCTTCTGTCATCATTCCAGGAACCAGTAACTATATAAGATAAATCGGAACAGGAACTGAGAAAGCATACAATAAATCGGCTTATAAAACATTAAAATTAAAAATTTTCAGAAAGTTAATACCTATACCTGACTATTTGTAATAGTTATTATTCACTGTTTAAGCATTCTTATTATTACATAATATCTACTTATAATAATATAGAATGTCTACATCATAAGCGCAGATATGTGGCATAATTTTTTTTTTGGGGAGGGGTAAGGATTTAAGTTATCTAAAGTAAAGTGGCCTGTTACTATTTACATAGTTCATGAATGTACACACAATGGTATTATGGAACGAAAATCACCACCATGATATCTGCGTATGGTCTACATTCGTACCTACCTATATACATATATCAATATGTTCATACCTATATACTTAAACAATTAAAAACACGTGTCTCAACATGAAACCAACATAATAATATGTGCGGAATGATTTAGATTGATATAGATGAATTAAGACTAAACCCTCTCACCAGCATTAATGCACTACTATGATAAT
>WHPZ01581565.1:17257-44431 GCA_016617965.1 Macrosiphum rosae
TATATATGTCAAAACTGGAAGGCGTTGTGAATAGTCGTGACTAGAGGTTAAAATGATAATTATTGATTTACCTGTGTATACATCATAGTGGTTATTATATTAATATATTATGACGTTATACATTTATGCGTACCTAATTGTTGGTATACTTATCATACAATATTGTTATGTTAACTTCTAGTTTTGATGGTAAAGATATATCTAATATCTATACAGTTTCAGCATGGTACAGCTGGTACAGTACTACAGTGGTACTGTCTGGTATAACCTCTTAATAATACGACGTCTTACAATTATTTTTATATTATTGAACCACGCATATATTATAATATATTATATACCTCTATACATCTATGATTACCTATACAGTACTGTTTACAGTGGTTATTACATTATTATATTACAAGGTGGTAATGACCGTGTATAATATTATATAACTACATGCGTATATAATATGGTCGGATTCGGATAGGTAAATAGCTGGTAAAGTGGTAACTATATGGTATCTATATATGATAGGCCGTTGTCGTCGTCGTCGTCGTCCGAGGACGGAAAGCGTTTAACCAATGCTGGGGTAATCACGGCAGTGTCGCGCGGTTTGTTGTATAATATACCTAATAATATAAAACAATTATATATATCTATTATAATATGTGTCCAAAACGAACTGGTCGCGCGTATATAAGAAACAACGAAACAGGACAACAAAAAAAAAAAAATAGAATAAAAAACGGGTACGATTAAAAAAACATTCTAAATGGTAATCGAGACACGCGTAAAATAATAATAATAATAATAATAATATGATAATACGTTTTGGAGCGGTGTGTGCCCCGGTGTGTGCCGGGGGTGGCGGAGAGGGGAGTGGCCGCGTGATTTATCGATCTCGCGCGCGTCCGTGTAAATGTTTGTACGGCGCAACAATACGCCGCCGCCGTCGTCGGGCGGGCGTGTCTTATTATGCGTAATTAATATTATAATACGCGTTTGCAGGCGGCTGTGACGATTCGGCACAGTTTTTTTTTTTCTTTCCGTATTATATTCCTGACGACCGTCGCCGCCGCCGCCGCCGCCGCGTGAGAAGTCACGTGCCGCGTTCGACGGTCTCTCGCACTCTCCTTCCCCCTCTCTCCATGATGATATAATATATCTCGCCTTATCGTCGTATTATTATTATTATTATATTATTATATTTGTACGTTTCGGCAGGCGTTTTCACCCTATTTCCATATTTCCCTCCCCCCACCCCTGGATCGGGGCGGTTTGTATCGCACTCACTCGGCACGTTATTTATACATAATATGTTATAATATATGTTACGATATTATTAGTAATTAGTATTATAGGTGGTACTGTTGTTGTTGAAGGTATATTATATTATAGTGTACACAATAATATTCAAAGATGGGCACTAACTAGTTAGAAAGTTAAGGTTAGAAGTTAGAAAGTCTTTCTAACTTAACTAGTTAATTTTAATTCATATTAACTTTGTAACTTAACTAGTTGAATTTAATGTGTAAAAAATAGTCTAATCTAACTCGTTAGAAAAAAAAAACTAACTATAGTTATTATTATTATTTTTTTTTTCATTCCAAAATGAATATTTTAATTTTAATTAATATTTCGAGTTGGCATACTGTTATATATTTTTTTTATTTTGTTTCACCCTTTATGTTCTAATAACTGATAAATGATATAATAATTAATTTAAATTATTACTTACCTAATTAGAACATTTTGATCAAATTACTAGGTATTTAATTCAATTTTTCAGTTTTAATCAATAATTTAAGTTAGATAACTTATTATTTACATTTAAACAAACATGTTTTTTAATCTATAAAAATAAACTAATTTCTAACTTCTACTCTAACTTAAGTTACAATTTTCACCAAACTAACTTCTAACTAACTAGTTAGAAATTTGGACAGTTTCGGAAACCAACTTATATTCTAACTGAGTTTTCTTATTAAAGTAACTTAATTTCAACTAGTTAAAAAAAAATTAAAACTTAGGCACCCAGCTTTGATAATATTATAATATATGGCTCGATCGTCTTGAAAGAAAAACATCAGTCATCTATAAAATAATATAATAATAATATGATCATATTGTTATATATGTGTGCAGATAAATAATTATTGTATTATTATTTATTGGGACAGTTATAGTTTTTTTTTTTTTGGTTGAGGCTTCGACAACTTAGGTCATTAGCTTTTGGAACTATGGGGTAGGGTACTGAAGGTTTTTGGACACGTGAGTGTTTGTTTTGGGAGAAATTTAAGTGGGCACCCGTAGGTATCTGCCATGCCCTGGTGGGGGATGACCATCTCTCTCTCCGGAGTCCGGACACCATGATGAATTCCCTAAGAAAAATGCTGCCTGTGGCCGAGTTCGAACCGATTCGCAACCGATTCCTTAGTCCACTCCGTCCCTCAGTTATAGTTTTCCAAATGTAACTATTATCATATATTTTTATAGTTATCGTGATAGGTACTTTTTTACGATATACCCTTAGCATTGATTAAATATATTATAATATATTTATTAAGTATATTTAATCAATACCCTTAGCATAATATATTATTTTAAATTTCAATGAGAGCGTATATATACCCGCCCCGGAATAAGATCATGACTGATCACGCAGTCAAAACAACCTCCTCCACGCACCGTTTGTCCTTGCGACCACTTTCAGGAGTTTCTGGGAACCAATCAAAAACCGGCTGTGCGAAACGGACGCAAAACGGTCCGCCGCGCAGTCATGATCTTATTCCATATATTTGGAATAATAATGTCTATTTCAATCTTACCTTCCGGTAATCCGTCAAAATTTTTTATTCATTATACTTAGGTATAAGTTATAATTATAAACATACCTAGGTACCTATAATAATCAATAACTTTTAAAAGTATGTGTATTATCTATAGGTATACCTATTATAAACCATATTTAACATAATTAGACACTCTTTATTTTCTAAAAAAAGTAATGTTTCTGAAAATATTATTTTTTACATAGTTTTAAGTAATTTATATAAAAGTAAAAGTCATTGGAAAAAAATTTTATTATTTTTTATCGTTATCGTTTTTTTTTTAATTGTCCTGTTTTGAATGACAGAATATAGGTACATTTTTAATTTCAGATTACTAAACGTTATATTATTCGAATAGTATTTTGATCTATAAAAATCAAATTTCAGTATAGTTTATTATAATAAGTACTTATAGTGCATCATCATTTTGAGGGGTAGGTATAATAGGTATACCGCTGTACCATTCCACTCCCGCTCATCAAAACTTTAAATAATATTATAACTCATAAACTACTTGTAAAAAAAGCTCATATACTTATTGAATATGCAGCTGATCCAAAAAATATTGAAATAAGGAATTTAAAATGCACGTTGTCTTTTAAAAAAAGTAAAAAATTTAAAAAATGATAACAAATATTTTCAAAAACGTTGCTAAATATTTATTTGTAAATGCTTATTACGTCAAATTGATCACCTGGTAGATATGTTGGCTATTATAGATGATTTTAAAATATCAGTAGGTGATTACTATATTGGTTATAAGTAACACAAACAATTTGTAAAAATTATCTAAATAGGTATATATAATATATATATATATTATATATTATATAATGAATACCACATCCATAATATTACACAATATGCTTATATTTTTATAAAACCATATTTAAGGATTATTATCCTTAGTATAAACATTTTAACAATACTATACTTATTATAATTTTAATTTAGATGCATCAACATTTTCAAGAAAATCACCCACTAAATAATTCACAGTAAAAAGGGGGGTTTCACATTTGAAAAATAGTAGTTTGTATAGCCACAGTACATTCCTTAAGTAGCACAAAAAATATCAGGAATTTTAAAATATTATGGTCTTTGGGTATACATAGTAGGTACTTAAAATTTCTAAAAATCAGTATTTGAATAAAAGTATTATTAGAGGGAAAAATGAGGTGGTGATAGGATGCTGGGTGAATCATCCTGTATATATTAACTATTCACTACAGGTTATTGGAGATAAATCATTATAATAATTATACTACTTATAGTATGTAATGTATAATATTATAATATTATGCTGATGATTTTTCAACACCAAATTGCCCTATACATATAATATAGGTACACTCTGATAGTCTGATATTAATCATGTATAGTACGGATTGCTTGAATCATAAGATCAATTTAAATATTCACTAAAGCTGTATTGTACGTATTTGCACCTACTTAATCTTTAGCACGAGAACACATTGTCCGGTTACAGTAACAGCGGTAGTATAACACTATAAGTCTATAACACCCGGATCATCCAGATTCCTATTTATTCGACCATGTATTATACCTATCGTAGGTACTCCAGTTATAAATCCCACCAAAAGAAAATTTTTAGTTCCCCACACCATGTTTATGGATATTATTATACATCCATTATTGATTTGCACGTGTATTTTCACTTATACCTATATGTATACAGTGTGTAAACGCTATAATTGAGAACACTCAATATCTTTGAGTAGAGTCCTGCAATTTGAATTCTGATTTCTTGTTGGTTGTTATAACCTAAAAATACACCTTTTTATAGTATTTGAGTTTTTTTAACTTAATTAGACTTGGGCATGAGCAGTAGATACCTACAACTTTTTTTTCTTAAATGGCAACCACCTATTTTAACCACTAATTATTTTTTGCCTAATTTTTTAATGCATTTTGGTGGTTTAACCAACTTTCTAAGTCCAAAATTAACCAAGTTACAGCCAATCAACAAAAATACTGCAAAATACGGGACGTTTTTAGATTTTTTACTGTAATTCTGAAAATAATTATTCTAAGATTGTTTAGGCTTAACATTTTCACCCCTAATTATTTAGGTGATATTTTATGTAAAACATAAATAAATATGTTGTTTATTATGTTAAATGTAATGGATCTATTGGAATTTATTAATAGTTTAATGTATGCCGACACTCCTATAAATCTTCGTAATTTAAAAGGTATAATAACAGCAACATGCAATCAACTGACTGAAGAACAAATTATTAATAAATTCCAATAGATTCATTTATTTATGTATAACATAATAATATTATAATACCGTGTGTCGGTATCACAGGTCTGAGAAACCTGCACAAATATCTACGTTAGGATCCTTTTTAATATAGAGTTTTTCCCAATAAATTTGTCCCATGTTCGTTAAAACAATACAATTTCATATTGAAAATAAAACGGTAAAAAAATAAAAAAAAGATTCTTCAGTATATTTGCAATCATACTAGATAGGTACTATCAGGTATGTTTATACTGCCGCAGCAAAACATTTTTTTATAAATCAATTTTTTAACAATACCGGTTATTTTTTAGTTTATACGTCTGACCCACTTTTGGATTTTATAGAGATATAAAACCCCTACTCGTACCACTATCTCGATATAATAGGTTTTAAAAATGTATATGTTATTCACTGGTAAACTAAAACAGGATTGTTTTTTTTTTTTTAAACACGCATTACATTTTTTCTTTACTAGTGCACGTTTTATTAGATAGGTACTATAAAATATATTTTCGTTCTATATCCAATTTTAAACTGGCATTATGATTGCAATATTTTCTTATTTTAAATTTAATTTATTTATATAACTGAATATTGTTGAAACATTTACCTATACATAAATAATACAATAATACATATCTACTACGGTTTATAAATATAATTCATTAACGTTATATTATAATATGTTGGCTATTTGGTATGCATATAGGTAATTGAAACTTTAGTAAAACAAATTTATGTTTAAAGTCATTAACTTTTTAACTAAACAATTAAAATATAACAGGACAACAAGCAATTTTCTGTTCGTTTATAAACAGACAAACATTTGTGTGTGTATGTTTAGGTGAATATACATATATTTTTTAATACGGTAAAAATGATGCAAAATCCAATTTATCTGAATTCAATTGAAAATAAAAATAAAGTTTCTCTTGTATTTACTCAAAAAATTATTATTCTAAAATCTACAAGCAACATATATATATATATATATATATACCTATTACATATCACAGTATCACACCATACAATATAATTAAATTGGTTTATAACTTAAGAAGATTCAAATTGTTCACAATTATTCCCGAAACTCAAAACTAATTATGTATTTTATGTTTCTATCTAAATATAATATATAATTCGATATTTTTCCAATTATAATTTTTTTGATGCACAATTAATAAGAATTATTGTACACTCAAATGTTCCGCAAATTTGATGAATTCCAAAAATAACATGAATTTATAATTTATTTTTAACGATCTATAGGTACATCAACAATTATTTCATAGCTATAAAATGAATATTACTAATGTTATGTTATGTTAATAACAATTCTATTTGGTATAAATACATATAGGGGAAATAAAATCATGCATAGTTATCGGTCGTCTATACAATTGTAATTAGTAACAAAAATAATTAATAAACATTAGAGAACAAAGCCCGTCATCATTATTATAAGTAGTAGTAGTAGTAGTAGTCGTAGTAAGAAGTACTTCATATATAGGTACCAGTGTTTATCCACATACGTTCGTATGTGCACATGACGACCCAACCACTTTTTATCTATCCATTGTATAATAAGGAACTATAAGGTACATGTCATTGACATATTGACCTTTCTCTCTCTCTTTCTCATTATATTTTAATGTAGAGAAAAGTTAAACATTTTGTTACAACAAATGTATGCGATCGTTTCAATTTCATGTAGGTACCTAATGTTCAACAGTGAAAATCGGTCACAAGACTTTTGATCACTTTTTAATTAGAATGTGGTTATTATACATAATTATTGTGAACATAAAATAAAAAACGGTGCGATCCGTTTTCACACTCTTAATTTTATTTTAAAACGATAGTAATTTTTCGCAAAATAACTCTTTTTTAAGTATATATAGGTACCTATAACAACTATAATATTGTTTTCACTATTACTTTTTAAAATATTTCCATAGTGTTTTATAAAAATTAATTCAACGGTCTACCATTTTATCAAAGACTTGTGCTTTCTCTGACTGTAAAATGTTTAATTAACTTTTCTCAGAAATTTGATTTAATATGTTTTTTAAACATTTTGCTAATTAAAATACGATTGCTAAACATATACACAAGGACGAAGGATGAACGAGATTTCTTGGTCTTGTTCAATAATAATAAAAAAAAAAAGTAAATACAAACACTCCCATCTCTGCTGTGAATACCGAACAATGAACACTGTACAGCCAAATATAATTAAACTTAACACATATAAAATATATATATATATAGTGAATATGTATATTATATGTAGGTACAATGGTAGGTACATATAAAGCTTTAATTTGCAGGTACTAGTATGGGCGCTTGTAGTAAATTTATCATAGGAGTACCTACATACCAATTTACAATACCAATACCAATTTGTACAATCAAACATCAAAAAGCACATTAAAAAGAAATTGTATTCTTTGAAAATTATAAAAAATACGCCGGAAATCAGAATAATTGAATATTATAGTTTTGTTCGATGTTATAAAACGTGTAAAATGTAATAGGTACCCTGCACATGTGTGGACGGTTATATTAATTATTAGGTATAGCCGTATAGGCACCTACTTATATACAATATATAATATAAATATTATCGATTATAAATTATAATTAAGTAGAATAATTTAATGTTTGAGGTTTTATCATTCAAATTCAATCTTAGTATTCTAAGCTTAAGCGATGGTTTATTTTTATTCCGGAACACTGCTCAAAGTACAGTTTTATGATTTGACTATAGGTAATCCGGTAATCGTTTCTCCTGTATTGTATTTAAAGCGTTGATTATATTTTAGGTTTAAACAAATAATATTATGTTCATTACTCAAATCACACCTATCAATTATTTTAAATGTTAGATGAATTATAAATATATTATTGAATAAAATATATTGCAAAATATTATAATGGTTTTATAGACAATTGTATTATTACAAGATAATAATATTGTAGTTGGTACCTATATGTTATAAACTGATTATAATATATAAGAATAATTGATTGTACATATAAGCTGTTAAAAAAAAAGTTAACAATCGGTTTCTGTCTCGATTATACTATTAATATGTGGTGATCGGTTTTGTGCTGGTACATAATAAAATTGTTTGTGCTGGTTATGAAAAAAAAAAAAGATATTGTCCTCAATTATTTGTGGATTATATACTTTTTAATTTATTATAATTGACATACATCATTATACTTTTACACATTACAAATTGACTAATACATATGTATATATAAGTACATTTCTTTTGTACTTGTATAATCACATACAACCTACAAGTGGAGCAAAGAGGGGAGGAGTCGAATAAATAACTCTGCAGCCATTATCGGGTAGATATTGTTCCCCCGATGGGACAATATCCGCACAAATCACGGTGTTTCGTTTGTAACCAAGGATTTACATGCCGTAATGGAAACCAGCGATGCCTGTAATAATAATCCTCGGAGACCTGATTATTATTGTTATTATTATTGTTACACTTCTAAATGGAAATGTCCCCGAATCCAATTATTGTATAATAACGATTTTCGTTGAATTGTATGTAATGCATATGGACTGCTGTTGATCGGGCGTTTGGCGAGGGGGAAACAATTTGAAATTGCGTTGTCACCGGGTTGCCAAAACGAGTTGAATTCAATGAACTAGATAATTTGATAAATTAACACATTTGTTTGGTGGCCTTTAATTTTTTCTTCCGTTTTTCAACTGAATTTCCAGCTTTGCATTTGATTTTTATAACATAGTAAACTGAGCATAAAATTAAAATAGCTTTAAAAAAAAACCAAATCTAAGTAGAAGATAAAATCGACTTTCGAATGCAATAAAAATACTTTAAAATTAAAATAAATTATCCTTCAACTATAGCTACCTGTACAGCTTGAATATTCGGTTTTCCTACCTACCTTGTACTTTTACATATTGAAGTATACCTATATTATACAAGCTGTTCGTTCTTCTCTTAGAATAGTTAATTGAAACATTTTAAAGTACCTCAAATATTAATTGATTTACTAAAAGGAATTTTACTTGAGATTAATTTCATATATTATGCTACTTTCAACATTTCTGCTTTAAAAACATATTGATGTTTACTACCCTCGATAGAGGATTTACTAAAGAAAAAATACACCATTATTCGTTATAAAACCAGACGTTTTCTAGTTCTGCCATTGATTAAATATACATGTATATATTTATACATAATTATCCTGCTTAGAATATGAAATACTGAAACGTAATATACTAATATTATAATATATTATAGTGCTTTAGGCCTGCCCGAAATTTCAAAAAAAATTCTAATAACCATATATTGAAATTGTAATTTTTATGAAGGTCGCTGTAAAAATCTAAAATGTTATATACAAGTACCTATACTTACCTATGACATCAGCATACCAATCGTATGAGGGATCCTATTTAAACATTTATAGGAATGTAACAAATTATCACTAGGTAACCTAACCTATTATTTTCATTTAAAGTGTATATGTAGTTGTATGAAAACTGGTTTTATTTAATATACAATATTAGTAGGTAATTAATTTAAATACAAAACCGGATAATTTAACCATATATTGATTAACAATTGTCAATTATTAAAAATGTCACCCAACGACCCAACAATTAGAATCGTCTAATGTTTATGTAGGTATAGCAAATTAATTAATAGTGCCTATATATTGTATAGGTAGGAATATACTGCATTTACTATATTTTGGTACCTACCTATAATCGACATCAACATAACCTACGTACGTACGTAAACATATTTTATTGTGCGGTTTAACATACTTCATTAGATAAAGTTGTGTATATAAATTTACTCACAAACATAATTTTCTTAGATAACCATAACTTTAATCATAATTAATTGCATTTGATTCAACTTCACATTTTTAGAGATGTGATAAACGTGGCCTTCGGTATGACATGGTTGGACTTTAACATCGTCTTGATAAGGAGGATACTCACGACTACCTATTCGTTATTATATTTTGTTATTTTCAACTTAATATTTTTTTTTTATAAATAAAAGGTTACCGATCTTCTGTATAACTAAAAATTATATACAGTGGGCTTTTGGTTTATATAGCAATAATGGGTATCAACACAGTTAACTCAATATTGAAAATTATAAAAATTATAAAATGTATTGATTTAATATTTAATCGGATTGAATTATCTCACAGTTCTTCTTGTTATTAAAATACTGATGGAAACGATGAAATGGTATTAACTAACAAATTGTATACATCTAATACCAAAAGCTTTAAATCTTGACCGTTACCAGATTATGTCCTGACTGCTATTGTTCAATTATTAACGTGGTCGGACCGATATTCTCGGGGTTTCTGTTTTTTTAACGATAGTATGTTATAATATAATAAACACTATAAGAGTTATATAAAAACGGCACTTTCAGAACGGCTTCTCGGGAATTTTATTTGGCTGGTCTTTATTTTTAATACGGTCGTTGGAAGGTATATATAATGATAATAATATTATTATATTTCGGGCGAAAACCGACGGCGTCAAAGAAAAAACTAAAGGACCGGTAAAATATATTAAATATCCTCTGCGGTTACTTGTTATATTTACGATCGCCTTAATAGAGACATAAATAAAACCGTCTTAGTGTCGGACAAGCTGTTAATTATTAGATCGCCTTAAATGCGTATTTAATGACCCCATCGCACTATTCACCAACATAAGTATCTCTATAGCAGCTGTCTAAAAACCGCCGCCGCCGCCGGCATTACTGCATGCAGCCATAACCCGTTAAAAATCTACGGAAATACTGACAAATTGTACTATCGTTTAAATAACTTTTGTTGGAGTAATTTTTGTTAATTTTTACCTTAATCCAAGGGGGGTTCCTTTGTTAGAATAATATTTATGACTTATTCTAGCTAAATAATACCTATACGTATATAATACCTAAGCGAAAATTGGTGCTAAAAAACTCAATGTTAACACGTGCTATTTAGTATATACACATATACATAATGATAATATATAATAAAAACGAATCGCTAAAAGCGTGTATTTGATAAATCGTTTTTTAATAACAATTCTGCAAAAGTGACCCTAACACATGTTCACCATAATAATAATTATGGAAAACGTTTAGTAAACATCATTGTTTTAAAAACGTATAGCAAATTATATAATGGCGCAATACCTATACATTTAACCTTTATTATAAATATAAAATTAAAAATATAAACCGTCTATGTCATGACGTTATAAGTGGACCGAAAAATGTTGACTTGTATTTTGTCATTTCGAGTAGGTACTTAGGTATTTATAACATCATAATTAAAATTGATGCTCGATAATATATTGTTCTGGAGCATTTAATGAAATATTGCGTCTTAAAACAGGAAGGTATCCTTCGACCTGTGACCTCGTGAAATAACAAGTAGTAATGTACTGGTATCACCTTTTATATAATATGTTTAGTTGCAGTTTAGTTGTTTTACATGGATCGGGACAGTGATGGTCCGGTACGGGCGAGAGAGCTCATATGCGATCATATAATATACATACACCAATGCGCTTAAAAAAGTACAAAAATGTTTTAAAAATGTGCACTAATTTTAATGCAACATAAAAAAAATATTTTACTAAGCTAAACATAATTGCCAAATTTAAATATATAAAATAAAATAAATAAGTTGACAAATGTTCTTGAAATAAAATTTATTTTGTTTTTAAATGTTCCCATTAAATTATACCTATATCTGTAAAGCATAAATAAAAATTAGAAAAAACTTGGGGATTGAGAATCGTGATACAATAATACCTAATGCCATTCTCAAAATAAATTATTTTTTTTTTAATGCAGCATTTTCAAATTCTATTATTAATTTACCGTTAATCATAATATTATATGCTCTAAAGAATGGCAAATAATTACAAAATCACTAAATATGCAAAAATATGTACTATAAACTTTTAATATGTTTTTCATAGTGTCGTAAAAATAATTTCAAGCTTATTTAGCAATAAATTGAATAGCCCAATAAAAACATGCAAATGTAACAATTTCCTAGCTCTAAATTTATTATCAATAAACATTTTAATATCATATCTGAAATATATTGCATATAATATTTGTTATGCGTCGATTACCTACCTATTTCATCACGTTAAAATACTGATATGAATACAATTTGGGTTTTAGTTGAAAGTATACGACTTATATTAATTCGCAACACAATAGAATACTCAAGCATAATAATATATATAGTATTCCTATAGTATACAAGCATATAGTATTCCTTCTCAAAAACATAAAAAAACCAATATAATGAGTCTTTATTTTTGCATCACTTATATTATAGTTACCTACCTATTTTTTATCATCAACGATTTCACTATAATAATATTGTTATCTGTTATTCTGTTGTCATATTATAACTACCGTACTGCGGACGCGCGGTATCAGCTGATGTATTATATTATTCACTTTCAAAAAATCAGTCATATTATAATAATATTATCTAATGTATAGTATAGTTTATTAAACCTGTAAAACCATTACATACCCATATTATGAGTTGGTTGATGTTTTTTTAATAACAGACGAGCGCACACCTATAACAGAAAGAACGCCGACACCAAAGGTTTCATGTATCATGTCATGTATTATAATATATATATAAACATTAAACGTGTTTATTACTCAGTCATTGAGTCTTGTCGTATTTATAATATATCATTATGATGATTATCATTAGCATTATACGACGATTACGCCCGAAATATAATACCCGACCCCTATAACAATATAGTATAATATATTTTATATTTTTGTTGTGTTTTTTTTAACTGATGGTGGAGTACGTCGGCGAGGGCGATGAGCACCCAAGTAAAAGGGTTGTAAATAGACAAATGTGCATATTGTGTGTGTATAAAAGTTACAAATGATAACGAAGTTATCGTATGGTTCCTGCTGCAATACGTTATTATTGTATATCGGGTCCACGTATATAATGCACAAGAGGCAGACGCGTATTATACCTATAACTAGAGTTTAACAATTTACTCGGACAGCTTATCCGTGAACAATAAATTATTATACTATCGTATATACGCACAAATTTATAACCCATCGGAATTGTAATTATATGGATGTGATAGCTTAGAAATCAATCACAATTTTGATAATATAATATAGGTATAATAGCCGGTACTCCAGCAACTCGGAATATCGCCGCCGTAATAACTGTAATCGATGTAAATAATAACTATATTATATGATATCTCAATACATAGCAATATATACTGTTTTTTATGATAATAAACGTATAGTATGCGTAGGTACTTTATTATAAAGTGACGTGCCACTTTTTGGAGTTTTTGCGTGTATATACATATAGGAATATAATTTATTACCCCATCTTGCAGGCCGCCAGTCTTCACGTCTCCGGCCGAGCACGTGCAACGATTATATTATTATTATTTTTTATTTTCATTTTTTAATATAAAATTATAGACATGGTGTATATATTGTATATTGTAGGACATATTCGTCTAAATTATCACTTTTTCCGAGAAAATAAATTTACCATTTTGACGTAGGGTATATTATATTGTAAGTATATAGCTAGGGATAGGTACCTACATCCAAATTATCTCTTTTTACTTACAATATTATTGTTTTCATATAGGTATATTATAACAACCGCCAATTAAACTGTCGCATTTAACTGCAGGTATAGGAAGTACAACTTATTTGTTTATTACTGCAGGGCGACGACGTTGAATTGAAAATAGTTATTATAATATATATATATGCGATAATGAGATGTGTATATAAACAGTATACATATTTACTTAGTACAGGTAAATCACTATCTCAACGACGGAATAATATAATTTTATAAGTACTGTAGTACACGCCAATAGGTCATATTTTAAGTTCGTGTTGTAACGCGCTTTGAGACATATTATTATTGCTAACGTCTTTTGTCAATTTGTCAATATTTTTTTAAGGAAAAAAACTGTGATTTATGTTATACGTAGATATCTAATATTATATCATTTATATGCCAACGAATACAAAAAAGTAATATCATTTAATTTTATTGGTTGTTTATTCTATGATATTATAAATAACTTAGGTTTATGCATTCGTCGATAATCGTTGGGCTGCGGTAATGTGTATTTTATTATAAAAAATATTTTTGAAAAAAAATAAAAGTTGGCATGTTAGGTATATAAAATATACTATACTGCACTTATATTACTGCAAGTGCAAGTCATACGTTTTATTAATTTTTATTTACTATAAAGATTGTAAGTAGGTACAAATATATAAATAAATAAATATATATAATGTAATATAATTGATAATTGCCTTTTTCTTATATATAATGTTACGTCAATTCCAATACGATTTCGGAACTACGGGATTATATCAAAATCATGTAAACAATTTTTAAGTCATAATATTGAATTTAAAAATATCTATAATACCTAGCTGATAATATTATAATACCTGAATATTATGCCTACATCATATTATTATTTAATTTTACATGTGTATTTACGATCACAAGCCATATATTATGATTCTTTATGTTTTTTGATTTTACTCATTAGGTAGGTATACATAATATATTACCTAACACTTTTAACATAATTTATTTATTTTAAAATGAAAAGACTTGAATAACTTTTACGTCATGGAGAGCAAAAGTAAAAATCGACTTTAATTTGTGAAGATTTAAGTTTAAAAAAAAAAAATTTATATTTAAGAACATAAAAAATTAATCATGTACACAAATCCAACTGGCAGAAGATGCTCACGCACATTAAATGTATAATTATAACGTTATAATATCCAGTAGGTTTATAATATTATGTATAATATGTATAATACACCATAACCATATTTAAATATTATTATATGTGTTTCATATTATTTCATATTATACAAACTATAGCTTGTATAAAATAAGTGTTTGAGAAAATACAAATTTCTATTTAAATACATCACGATTAGAAATGCTAGTAATAGTAGTATGTTAAGTTTATAAATATTTGTACACATTAGTAGAGTATAGGTAGGTATATCTACCTATTTAATTTTAATTAAGGCCCGGGGATGAAAATATAAAAGTGGCCAATATTTTGAAATCCTGTTTTATAATTTTATTTGTCTTTTATGCTGCCGGACTAAACCTACTATTAAACTATTGTTGGAATATTTCCATGCTTGTATATAGTATATATTATCAACTGCCTATATCATTTATGAATTTAAGAACAAGAAAAGTTATTATATGCAAATCAAGAACAAAAAAGTTATATTTTCCTGCATGAGTAATTTAATGTTAATTAAATCCTACTACCGTATAAGAGGTGCAAAATGTTGTTACATAATTTTTAAACAAATCCTATGGTTCCTGTGGTACCTAAATTATTATTATATAGACATTTTTTCCGTTTGTCATTATATATTTCAACCTATACTAAACACATGTTTATATAATATTATACATAATATAATATGAATTAATATTATGATGAATTATCCAGTTTTTTAGGCATTAGTATAATATATATTACACTCAGTTAAATAAATAATAATACATTTTATATTTATGTTTTAATAAATGTACTATTATTATGGGTTTTTACAGATTTGATGGCCCCGTAGGAATCTTGTAAAAACTAACTGTTTCGAGTTGTAAAAACACAATATAATATAATAAAAGCAGTAGAATACAATAAATATTTTACTCCTAAAGCATTGTTTACTCGAAAACGATAATCCGTATTAGTTTTATGTTTGTGTAACGATGTACCTCGTGTTTTCGATTCCCTGAGGGGACCGATTGCGGTGACGGGATTGGGAGCGAAATCGGCGGTTAAAAAGAGATATAGGAAACCCAATCGGTTGATTTATGTTTGGTCCTAAACGGAAATTGAAGACGGCCGTCTACCGAGGGTATACGAGAGTTAGTAAAAACGCTGTAAAAAAAAAAATCTTCGGGTTTTGAAGAAAAAAACAAAAATTATTGTTTTCTATTGTGTATCCCGATTTATAGTGAGACACCCGTGAAGCGAGTGATGATGAAAAAAATATAATAACAATAATGACTTCTTCTTCTTCTCCTCATTCTCTCCGCCTCGCACCTCGTCCCAAATAATAATAACACACACACATATACTTACATACATACTCTTACGGATATTTCTATTAGCGGCGATGTTTTTATTTCGGCGTTATAGATTTGTTGCAGAAACGGTGCCGCCGTCGTCGTCGTAGCGGAATTGAATCCGTCTCGGCTGTCAATGATAATAACAATAATAATGAAGATATCAAATCAAAAATGTGTGAGTGTGTGTGTGTGTGTGTGTGTAGAGGAGGCTCCGGGTGATTTATCAACGGGCCAAATGAGAACGGTACTTTTTTCTCTCTCTCTGTCTTTATTATAAATATATATAAGCGATGCCTCCGGATCGATACGGAGACGTAACAATTGGAACACGCTGTAGGTAGTAGGTACCCACCTATAATATGTGACCGAGATGTTTCTGAACAGGAAACTATTGAAAATAATTAACTCATCGAAATGTATATCTGCGATTCTATTATATAATATGTATGTATACAGTATTATAATTTATAGGTACAAATGTTATTGTAGTACGCGCATAACAAAATATGTCAATGTTAGGAAAAATAAATTGAAATATTATTTTGGTAGGTATATTTCTCACGGTTTTGTCTGTATTGTTAAAGAAACATGTGTCTTAAAATAATTTTATCTATAATTTAATATAAAATTTATTCGAAACAGAAAATTTCTAATTTCTAAACCTGTAACATAGTGTCATAAGTGCCTAAACTTTACTTCAATGATTTCAAACTAATATTTATCAAGTTAAATTAAATAATATGTACAACGTCCATATTATACAATTAAAAATTAAAATATGTATTTTTAATATAAAAATAATATTTCTGAACCTATATTTAAATTATTTTTAATAATTATTCAAAAACCAAAAACCTTTTTGAATTCTATTAAAAAACGTTAAATATTTTTCATGCATGCATAACCTAAAAAAATGTTAAATGATCCAAATATTTTCACAAAATTTAAATCGGACCATACTGTTACCGTAGGTACTTTAATAAATCTTAATTTTTTATCAATTTTCACTAGTAAATTAGTAGGTTTTAGTGGCAATTTTAAGGAGCATTTTAAATATTATTTTATAAGATTATGTGATTTTTGCTCTCTTGCACTAACGTTCACTAATGTAAACATACACATTCCATGCATAATAAATGGCCAATATTCCAATTTTTCTGATCCAATACTAACTGAACTTTTTAGGAAAATATAAATCACGATAAACAGTATCGATATTATTTAAGTTACCTATAGGAATATTTGATTATATTTTTTTTTCTATGTAATATAAAAAGAGTAAAGTATATGTGTAGGTAGTAAGTACCTACTCCAAAATTAAATTAATTAAATTGCTAGGAAATATAGATACACGTCACATGTTTCAAAATATTTATAAATTTGATAATCTATAATATATGTACAAAAATATATTCCTATATTTAAAAGTACCTATATAATATGTATACTTATATAAATAATTGTAAAATGTTTAGAATATTTATATACATTTCTATTTTACTCTTTTAATAGAATAAATATGATTTTATAGTTTCATTTATGAACAGTCTCAAAAATAATACTAATTTTTATTAGATGTAATTTCCGTTTATAATTTATATTGGATAAGATGATCAATTATTCTTCATTATTTACCTAATTTTGAGTAAGTACTGATTCAAATAAATGCAATGCGTGTGTTTTAAATGAATTTCGATTGGTGAATATTCCAAAATGTGTAATGGTTTTATTGTCGTCAGCTCAATCGACTCGGATATAATAGGAGTCAGACATAACGGATAATACGATCATAAACTCTGAGTAAAATACAACCAAAATACGTTTACTATTCGGACCCTTTTACCCTCTATGACTTGACAGGCAGAGAGAAAGAGAGAGAATGATGGAGTGAGAAGTGTTATCTGTGACTTTTGAGTACGATTACATTATTATTGTTCCAGTGAATGCCAAGTGGTTAGGAAATTAGAAAAGTTTTTGCACATAGTAAATCAACATCTTCTGAGGATCAGATTAGATTACCGGAACGGAAAACGACATTGGTGTACCACACCCCACAGAAGAATATTGTTCTTGAAACAGGTAAACTCGTTACTCGTTTAATCTTATTATTTGTTTATAATTTTTTATTTTTTATGGCAGAGGGGTAAAACAATAAGGATGCCATAATGCTAAAACATCTGTTGTATAGGCCATTATTAAGTTATACCTACTGCAGGCTACTGCAGCCTTAATCATATTAGACATGGTTTCCACAGGTATAAATATATATGCGGCACTATTATGTGAATGGTAACCGGTGTAGAACATTTTTCGATTTATAGTTAAAAGTAAAACTGATGTTATCACAAATGATAATATGGACTATCGAAACTTAACGTCCAATAACAAAATACAAAATTATTTTATTTATGAAATTAATGGAAATACCTGTACCTATAGATAAAATCAATGTTCAAATCCAAATTCTACGACGTACGTCTTAAAATAATAATAATGTTTGTATTACAATTATTATTAATTTTCACATAAATTATACTAAATGTTCATAAAATATAGTAGTCTGTATCATAAATCAACTATTCCGTCTAGACCTATACAAAAAAAAAAATGGTTATCAATTATTTTAAGATACCATTTTACATTTATATATAATATTTCTAAAAATGCACCACATAACTTAATCATTTAACATAGGTAATTACACCTTTGGATATTATTCTAAAATAAAAAATCCAGTTTTTTTATTAATAAATTTAATTTTCACTTCGATATTATAGGTACCTATAGGTATTTGTTGTAATTAAGAAGTTATATACTATATATTTATTGATACATAACGTATATTTATAATGCATATATAACTGTAGGTAGTAATAAATCACTCTTGTATCTCCTCGGTGCTCGTATATAATATGGTAATGGTATTGGTGTATTACTCAATAGGTATGTATACAAGTTTTTAATCTTTATATTATTGTTTCTTACAAGTTGTTTAAAATCAATCATCACATCAATCGAGGTTAGATATACGTTTGAAACCATGCATGGTTGATATTATACGTAATATGATAGATAACTTTATACAATTTATACAAGCGTAATGTAATTTTTCATGGATTTAAAATTTAAAATTTCATACATTTTACCAGTACATTTTTTATGAATTTTTTTCGTGTCCAAAAGCGATCATTGTGATACCTATATGAACATTGACACCGATACAATTATAACCACTGGGTGCGCCAGCTTCGAACAACTTAAGATCGCGAGTTCTCACGAGTGCAGTTCGATTGAATTGTTCGACGACGTGGCCCCAAAAGGTTATCCGATTGACATCTCAATTGGTTCTCGCGGCGGCGGCGGCGGCGCTGACACACCGGGTGGTTGGGTAGGGAGGCGAGGAGGAAGAAATAATCATAGTAAATAATAATATTATTAATAGCGTCGGATACAATTAGTCGCTGTCACCGGATTGGAAAACGATTATACACCATTAACCGGGCTCGGTAATAACGTTATTAACAGGTATACACACGCACAGACACACAGACAGACAGATAGACGCACACACACGCCTACCCATACAATATACATAAACACGTCGGTGTGGTGTAATTGTGTGTGTGTGTATCGAAAACGTGTTCGGTGCCCTGATGACCTTATCCACCCGTACGATTACCGGGGGGAGTCTTTTGATCTCGGTGGAGTGAAAAAAAAAATAATAATAAAATAGTGACACGTCAAACTTCATTAGTCCTAGCTATAGGCCGCGACGGTGAGGTTTTTGATTTATTGTATCTCTCTCTCTCTCTCTTTTTCTTCGCTACGTCTGACGTCGTTCCCAAATACGTAACATTTTATTCGTAGTTATATTATGAAACATATTATAATAAATACATGCACCGATTGTATCCTAGTGTTGTATAATCTACTCCTTCGTTATTGTTTTTCCCGTATAATATACAATTGAATATATGGCACGAACCCATATAAACGATGGTAGGATTTGTTGTACCCATACACTTTTAGATAATCATTAATCACAATTATTAAAATGATTTAAAAAAATTAAAATAATTAAAATATACATGTCGTACAAAAATTACAATTTATTTATGATTTAACTAGTTTAGCCATAATAATATGTATTTTAAAATATAGGTATACATAATTGAAAAGTACCTATATAGATATGTATACCAATATAAATATAATTATTACAGCGAGTAAATTATGCATAGGTAAATTTGTTACTATACCTATAAATACCGAACTACGAACAGGATTGGTGTAGAGGGTCTATATATATGTGTGTGTATATATTTTGCAGATTTATATTATACTTCACTCAGTTCAATCTCGTGTTTTTAATTCACGGAAAAAATGAATAAAAATATAAAAACAATTTCAAATGTCACTGAGAATATAATATAATGTAAGCCGTTTCGAAACACCTATAATTCGAATCCGTCGCGTGTTGACAGCTAGGTCGGCTATAGGGGGGTTGGAATGATGAATTCGCCTTGACTATCGCCGCCGTCTTCAGCATTATACGAAGTTAATTTCCGTGCTGTCAATCAAAAAATTGGCACGGAGTCCCTCACGCCCCCAGCCGAGTGTCTGATAGTATATTATTCACTTGCTCATCAAAAACTTCGAGAGCGCCGAGTCTCATTCAAAAAATAATTGGAGACCGGTGCGTATTATCAGCTTGTCTACGGCGAATCATTCTGTAAAAGTTTTTAATCAAAACATACATCCCTTTTCGAAATAATTGTGCATGAGAGCGAAAAAATTATCTCGCGCTATAATATACGACATTTGCAACAAATGCCCGTAAAAGTGTAACGATATTAAATTACATTTGGTTTATTTATTTTCTCTTATACAGGTATAAACGTCACTAGATGGTGTCTAGGTTGATAGGTATACTGACACAAATTATTAAGACTCCAATATTCAAAAGAGGCACGATAGATTATCCATAATTGTGCAAATCACTTTAATGGATTGGTATATAATATAATATACATATTACGTACTAACATTTAACGATGTTACTATGATACAATATCATGATTAAATAATATGCCAGAAAACCATTTTATGTGTTTATACGATACCTACATAGTACATAAGTATAACTATATTATAAGCATAGGCGCAAATAGGGGGAGGGGGAGGGGGTGCATAGCCCCCCCAAAAACTAATTATTTCACAATTATAATTTAAAAGTATCATAAGAATATCAAGTAGACCTGATCTACAGCCCCCCTCCCAAATTTCAAACACTAGGTATTAACGCATATGATTATAAGTAAATAGGTAATAATATTATATAAGAAGATAGAAATAAGACGTAGGTATAGAATCGGATCTAATATTGTAATGAATAATTACATAGACTGTTCTGAATCATGTAATATTTTAAAATAAACGAACGAGAATTATATATTACCAATTTAATCCACCCTAACTCTGCTACCAGATTTTTAAATTCAAATTCACCCATCAATCGGATGTTACAGTTGTCAATTAGCAAATAAATATAAGACCCTTTTTGTAAATAGTATTTATATATACATTTAAAAATAGTCTTAAGTTAAATGTTTAGTGTTAAATTATGAGTTACATTTATATGTACTGATTGTAAATAGCATATGGCTTATTGTACATTATAATATATAATTGGATTGGAATTAAGTCCACATGAAATATAAAATAAAATTAAATCCACAATACTACATGTTAGCTATTTTAATCTTTTAATCAACTATGGGTGTTTATTTCAGTTGCAATTTTTTTAACAAATTAATACTTGCAATTTAAATTACAACAATATCTTTGTTAATAATATAACTGTTAATGAGAATAATTGTTGATAACAATAAAAAGAATCAATTTATAATTAAGTTTTAGCTACATTATGTAAATATAATATCGTTTTTTAATTGGTTTTTGTCAATACGACCTTTTTTTAGTCTATACAGCTATTTAATTATTTAAAAAAGGTTAATATTGTACTTAAACGATTGCAATAGTAATGGGATAGATACCCCTGGTATACCATCGCCATACAGCATATTTTACCCACACTTTTTAACTTTCTAAAATAATGGTATTTTATATAAATGTTACATATTATACATTTATATATTATTAATATAATTTAATATTAATTATGTAATATTGTGTCAGAGGTTAAATGGAATGCTTTTTAAGAAGACGTGTTCAATGACATTAACGTATCATTGTACATATTATATTATTATTCGATCAAATATTTAATAATATTAGTTTTGTGTTCGTGCAGTGTTGGCTGGCCGGCAAACGCGTGATAATGCGCAATGACGAAATTTTCAATCGGGATTCACTGTCATGCCTTGGGATGACTGATGATGTATAAAGCGGACGGCTAAAAGGAATTGAAAACTCAATTTATTTTACTAACGCCTACAGATAGCATGTCGACCGTACATACTTGTGCGAAGACAACACTATTGGGACAACGTGTCTACAAATATGGGTAAGATATGCCGGACAGTATTATATTATTGTAGTCACCGATTCTCCACAATATATTATATATAGAGCCAACAGAAATAAAATATTAACCATAATGATTTATATCGTTAATATAACACTGCAAGGGCGCATAACGATGACTGTTGATTTATTTAATTATAAATAATTACAAAATGTTTGTGTTTAAACTCTTGTCGTTTAAAATTGACAATTATAGATAATTTAAATAAATAAATTATGTATTAACCCATACCAATTTATCCTGACAAGTCATAAATATTTTCAGAATAAAATTGATTGGCTATATCATAATGATATTAATATAATAATTGATAATGTATAGTTTTATATTAATAGGTACCTATATATATACTCATGGATGGGAAAGTAACTCCACTAGTTGAAATTGGTTACAAGTTACAGGAATATACTATCTATACTCTGTTCAAGTTAAGAAACGTAGTCGGCAGCTGAGGCGTGGCAATACTACAGGGCACGTAGGTATACAGATAATTTACTTTGTGGGGGTTGTTACTTAACTGGGGCCCAAAAAATGGTCGCCACCGACTGGGTTTCTTAATTTGAACAGAGTTTAGTAGGTATCTACATAATAACACCCGTATAATAAATTTACCTATATACCTGCTATATACACTGTACATAATAAGTCTATTCTAATAGACTTTTTTTAAATTTAGGTAATAAACTTTTTGCTGAGTTGATTTTCCAAATAAAAACAATCTAAATTATAATGTGTGTAATGTAGCCATTGTATCTCAGTAGATTGTTTATGGTAGATACACCGTAAACGATTCATAATGTATATAATAATATATACTATTTAGGTGCACGTAAGTGTTTTTTTTTTCAGATAGAGGCTGTAATAATTTACGTAAAATATTAAAAGATTGCAATAAGTGAAATTGCATTTTTTTTGTAATTTCAATCTCCTATTAAAGTTGATGATGAAACCGTAAATGATATAATATGTACATATATATGTCACATGGCTCGGACAATCCTGCAATAAGCATAAATACGTCACTCTGCAGACTGCACTGTAATGCAGAAACAATTGATTTGTACACTTTGTTTTGAAGAAAAATTGAATAGATTTAACGGACAACCTTGAGCAATTTATCATTATCATTATTGTTATTAATAATATTATTGAGCCCTTTACATCTGAGCGGTAGGTTTTTTTGTGATTGGGTAAGTCACCCGATTTATTCCCTTTTAATAACTTCAGCATGACCTGCAATATTTTGGAACTTGCACGCAATAATTACATTATTTAATTATGATGACGAGCTGATATTGTTTCGGCTCGATATGGAGTTAATTGCCTTTGTGTGCGATTTCCTCAGTTCTACCCAGGTGGATCAATACACGATTATAAATACGATTAAAACGATTACACTATGAAAATCACATCAAATATATTATATAGGAACAGCGTACCCTACCCGTGAATAGAAAAAATTTAAACGCACATGATGAGAACATTCAATAATCTAAAATTACTATAGCCCCGCGGGTTGTCGATTAAAATTATTTACAAGTCTAATAATATATTATAATGCAATATTATATAATAATATATTCGAAATTGTCATCGAGCAAAATACGTAAGAATTCGCCTAATACTTATGATTAATAATATTATAATATGTGTAAATACAATATGTATGTATAACTAAAAAAGCGGGTAAGTGGATGTCGATCTGTTGTATAGTAGGTTACAAGTGGGTCAATGCACAATGGGTTGTGTTAAACTTAAATTCAATCATATAATATCATTGTATAAGAAAAACTATTCTGAGCGGAGACGGTTTGTCAGTCTGGATATTTTATATTGTTATTATTAATTATTTTATCCTGTAAGTTGAATTAATATTATAACATTATCATTTTTTATTCGTTTCTATGGTGATAAACAAAGCATTAGAAATTAAAATCCCATATTTAGCAGTTTTTCGTAATTTGTTGGTGGTTTTTACCGTGACATTAAATAACTATTGAGAAAATCGAAAAATGACCTCTCTAAAGTACCATCTTGATCCAATTTGGCATTTGCTAAAAGATAAGATACTTGAAATCGAAGAAGTTTTTCTGGTAGAAATTGTGTATACCTACAGGATAAAAAAAAGAAATAAACACCATTATAAAACCACTAGCTTCCTCTCTCCGCTCGCATAATCTAAAATAACATTAACATATAGGTCATAATTACGCAGTAATATAAACAATTTTGCCAAACAGTTTGTACGAAAGTACCTCGTAACCATATTATAAAAGATTCGAAAATTATTAATATGTTTTATTCTGTTTTAAATATAGAGAGGTGGATGGTAAGGCGATGTCGGTGACCTCTCATCATATTGCCAAAAATATATAGGTATAGGTACCTACACACGTCTTGATAGAACGCACAATTTGATATAATATTATAGTAACTTATTTTCTCACAAAGTTGGAGGCGTAACACGCATCACGCGCCGCTGAAAACATAATAATAATAATAATTATTATATTATAATATTATTATTATCGTATATAAACGTCGAGAAAATATCGCAAGACTGCAGCAGGGGACGGGGTGGAAGCCGATAGGCCGACAATATTTCATTAGGGCGCGGAAGTCGCATACAGCGAGCGAGCCGCGAACGAGCAGCGTCCTTCCCAAAGTCCCCGGGGGCGGCGGCGTCTCCTAAGTGTATTATATACGTCATTTGCATAGCCAATTATGCGGCACACGATTATTAGACCGTTAAGACCTTATTTGCATGTAGCTAGTATTAAGGATGCGCACGTAGGCCACCGCTACGCACCTTACCGGCGTCGTCGTCGACTATATACTACTTCGACTATACACACTTTTCCACCAACCCCCTCCCAAACAATATATATATATATAATTCGACAACGACGTGTAATAAAGACGACGCAGACTGAATAAGCACTGTGTGTATATATATATATATTTGTATTACATTATTATTATTATATACACCAACAGCGTCTTTGTATAGTGGCGATAGTTTATATTGTGTGTGTGTGTGTGTGTTGCGCAGTGTATATGATGGTGGGGGCCGAGTATAATAATTAACCACAGGCGTTTATTATAATTAAACCTCATCGTCTTGTACGAGGAAATTTCGACTAACAACACTCGGAACTGTCTTCGCAGACGTATCACGATATAATGACTCTATATATTATTATACACTCTGCAGTAGAGCACCGAGTGTTATACCGCTACTATATACATATATACAGAGTGCAGTTATTAAACCAATAAGCACAAGGTACAAGTCCTCATGTACGCATTAGAAATCTGCACAGCCACCAGATTTTTGTTTTTTTGTTACATATTATTATACCCATACTCTCTTGGGTTTCCGAAATATTTTCACTCACTCTCCTAGAGGTTCGTCATTGTAATTCTGCAATACTATGTGGTATAATGATAAATGATAGTATATAATATGAGTACCTGCCTAAATAAACTATTTAAATAACTAAATATTATATATTATGGTATATAAATATTATGTATATTATGACATATTACATTAAGTAGGTATCTACCTAAGCAGTGGTGGATATCCTAAGTTATACCCATTTATAAACACTATAATAGGTAGGTATAGTGCCTACATAAGTTTATGGATATAAAAGTCAACGAATGATTTCTCTTTCGCTCTTTAATTTACAGATCGTTAGAATAGAAAAATACATTTTTAAAATACGTTTAAATATAAAATTGTCCTGGACTCCGCACCACGAACGATCCAAAAGTAATGTTTTGTTTTTATAAAAAAAAAATGTCTTTTGAACTAAAATGTGTAGAGTATACATTATTAAGTATATTATATATATTTTTATACATATCATGACCCAATTCAAGATTGCATTAGATTTTTTTGTAAGTTGGTAGTAGGAACATCCTTCCGAATGACGTCCAGGATGTGCTGTGAGGCCCCAGTGACCCACGGACATCCATGCCGTAAGGATGACCATTCTATAAATAATAAACACCCACTTTTACATAGCAAAACCGTGATGTTTCTTATTTGGAATAGTGTATAGACACGCATGATCAACTTTCATCCACTTTTCTTCATAGCGCACTGTCATTCTACGATAGGGTCAGGCCCTGATTTACGCAAGTGCAGATGGAGCACTTGCACTTGGCCCCCAATTTCTGGGGGCCCCCGGTCTCCGTAAGTTGTAGAAAATTGTTTTTTTAAATTAATTCCACAAAAGTGTATTTCGTAAAATGTAATACCAACTGTCAATGTTCAGAGTTCAGTATATTTTTATCATTAAATTTTCAGTTTTTGTAAT
>WHPZ01581567.1:7004-25031 GCA_016617965.1 Macrosiphum rosae
AGAACGATGTGTACCCATGTCGGGTCTGTCGTCGTTTACGACACGCCCGGAAATCGAGGCGCAAAAAGGCCACCGCGTCGGTGGTTTTACTACGGCCAGAACACTACGATAAGGATACCCACTATAATAATAATAATAATAATAATAAAATCGGTGACCGCTTACCGCGTTGCTGTTGAAAACTACCTACTACACTAGCATGGGCGGAAATTCGTTATGAAAGTGCAAGACGTGCACCCTCATAATAATTAGATGTCTTACAATAGTGTTTATTTTTTTATTTTTATTATCCTGTATACAAAATTTTTATCAGTTCTTCGATTTCAACATATTCTATCTTATCATATAGAAAATTGGACCCATACGGTACTTTAGAGAGGTCGTTATTCGATTTTCTCAATAGTTATTTAATTCCACTGGAAAAACCACCGACAAATTACGAAATACGTGATTTTAATTTCTAACGCCTTGTTTATCACAATAGAAACGAATAAAAAAAAAAAATAGTATAATATCAATTATTCAACTTACAAGCTATATTATAACAATATAAAATATCCAGACTGACGAACCGTCTCCTCTCAGAATCATTTTTCTTATCCAATGATATTATAATAACAAGTTTAATACAATCCATTATACATCGACCCGCTCGTAACCTATTGTACGACAGAGCGACATCCACTTACCAGCTTTTTTTTATTATTATATCGCAACAGATATAAGTACTGCAGTCTGAAATGTTTGAATTTCATTAAATAGTTTTAGGTACAAACAAATATTAGTGAATTTACCTAATTAAATATTATGTAGATGTATTAGCTGGTTTTTAATATCTTGTTTATTGTTAAAAATATCACAAAACAATAATTGCAGTATTATTGAAGATTACCGCCCTGTTGTTTACAGACAATTTTCCAATAATTTCTTCACTATCAATACATTTCGACAATAGCTATACTTAATCAATAGAACATTTGAGTGGGGGAGTATATCTATACCAAGCCCACCGATTCCACTCACGAGCTTACGTATTCATTATTACGATTTCGTTGATATTATATTTTATATTGTTTTCGCAGCTTAGTGCGATATTAACTTACACCATTGGTTGTGGTTACGGACGGATAGATGCCGTTTTCCGCGGTGGAATCAAAGCGTCCTGGCTGAATATTCCCCTACGACAATGTAAATATTATGTTTTCCTCGCCGAGCAAATACAATAACTTCCGAACGTTTGAAACAGAAATGGCCTCGGACTCAATATGTTTAATAATGTGCTTTTTGACAAATTCATTATAGTACCTATACATAATAAATACATAATGATATTCGCCTTTGTTTGATGGTCACTTATCATCCGATCGTTTTATTTACAGGTCACACAATATACCTATTCAACTAATTAATAATTTGTTATTATTGTTATTTGTGTATCTATATGAACCATGGCTAAATAAAATATGTATTTAGCCATGGAATGAACATTAAAGTGGCTTACAACAAGGAAATTATGCATTCAAATTGATGTACTATATAATGATGTGTACAATCAGAGGTTTAAGTGTCTCAAAATGGTAAATGATACTGTAATCTCAATACTAATTTTAGCGTTTCAATTGTGCATTTAAATAATATATATTATAATACCTATAACTTAACATTTTATGTTATGACGTTGTTTCAGCCAATTGAGAGGGATAACCCAAACTGTAGTACCCACTTTTCAAAAAATTTAAATCGTGTAGGTAATGATTATATTATAACAAAATATTTAGTAAAATTATGTTTTTAAATAAAACCTCGTCAACATAATAAAAAAAAATGTATTATATTTTTAAAGACTTATCTTGTACATGTTATTTTTCAACATCTACATATTATGGAATAATACAATCTAATGTAAGTACTAAAAAGTAGTTACTTAATCAAAAATATGTGACACCGAGATTATAAAAGAAATTCAACTCTATAAAATACATTTTTATCAAATTGAAAAAAAAAATTGTATTAAATAACTTTTGTAAGATTTAAATTATATAATTTTGAATACAAATAATTAATTTTACAGGATAATAGATTCAACCTTAAGGTTTCAGCGTCTCAAAAAATGTTAAAGATTTTTGAATTTTGGGGGACTGTGTGGGATGTCTCTTATTTGCAATTCCCCCCAACTTTAACACCTGTTCAGTACAACTTTTTTTTATTTTTATAAGTAATATACAATGTGTACCAATAGAGGAACAATAAGAATATGGGCTATATTATTTACAATGACGTGAAACGGTTGATGGAAAAAGCCACCCAGTAATGACACTCCCTGACAGTAGGTACAACTTAAAATAAAACAACGAAATAATGATATTTATTGGACGCTTATTATGCAGTAAAACCAAAATAAATTGTTTCTATTTATATTTAATTGATAATGTACCAATATTATAGTGGAGCGTTAAACATTTTCTAACTATACAAGCTAAAAAAAAAAAAAATATTATTTGAGAAAAGATAATTATAAATAATTATTTTAAATATGATACAAAATAGATCACAATATAAACAATAATAAAATATTCTATAAAAATATAAAAACATAATGTGTAAAAAATGGAAAATAATTCAAAATGAAATTATATATTTTTACAGTGCTATAATATTATAATCTAACACATTATCAAGTTAGGCCAATAAGTTCATACAAAAAAGAGATAGAGAGTTACTTTTATTTTGTATCGTTAGTCGTTACTATATATCATCTTAACTGCAATAACCTTATCTTTCTTTGCTCTTAAATCCTCGACTGAGTATTTCCTTTTGTATTGTATTCATTATATTATATTATATTATATTATACTATTATATTCATCTCTATCTGTAATGTAATATTCGTTTTCCTTATAAATTATAAAACGTATATATTGGAACTTTTTTTTAAAAAAGTATTATTTTCTTTAGGTTTCATTAGATTTTCACTCTTCGAAATTGAATAACGAATTATATTTTACTTTTACAGTAATAATGTTTGTACATTTTTTTTTATGTTAGTTCATTGTGTTCCATGAAAATGAGTTTTACATTTACGGTTGGAATTTTTATTGCCTAACTAACTTTATGATTTCATATGATTTACCGAAATCTTAAGTTAGTTTAATTTAAATACAAAATTATAGAGTGTTGAACATTTTAAATAATTAATACCATGTAATTCTATATAGTATTATTCATAGTAGGCTTAGAAGGACATTAAATCTATAAAAACCTTAATTTTTTTTTAAATTTCCCATACAAATTCAGATTCTCTTATTCAAAATAGTATTATATTAGATTCAAATCAGAAGGATTAAGATTGGATGTATAGTGATGATGTTTGGTTTTAGAGTAGGTAGTACTAGTGGTCTGAGGGGTCAAAAGAAACATTTTTTTTCCGGCAATACCGGTTTTCGTAAAAATCGATTTTGTATTTTTGCATCTAATTCAAAAATTAATATTTGAATATTTAATATAAATATATTGTAATCATACGAATATTTTGCATATTTTTGTGCCGTTTACAGAATCTTATATTCTCTAAATCACATTGATTTTATTTTTTTATACACACAATGATATTTTCAAAATATTTAGAGTAAATTAGTGTAGTTTTTGGCTATTCAGCATAATATTCAGCTTTCAAATTTGGAAATTTTTATTGGCTTTTAAGTTTGGTCTATTAGATAAAAACTAATACAAATTAAGAAGTAATAAAAATTACATAGGTACATAAAGATACAATTTTTTTAATAAGTGTATGCGAAGATCAAATTCTAACGAAATTCGTATAGTATTACAAAAATCTGTAAACTATTTCGTAGTTACAAATTAATACAATTTTAAATTTAAATAGCTAAGACTTGAAAATAAGGTTTATCATAATGTTGTTCTCACTGAAACCCAAAAGTCTCAAAAATAAAATTAACGATTTTTTTTTTTTTTAGGTATTTTTAAGTTAAAGTTTCAACGGTATTGGATAATATTTATACGACAAATTTTCAAGTATTTTTATAAATTTAAAAATTTTATTTGTAGGGCTTTGCAATTTATTGCCATGTTGTGTACAGATAAAATTCCCTTAAAAAGCATATCTAAATAGCGAACATCAATGGCTATCAGTCGTTGTTCCAACCTTTATTTAAAACCACTAAAAATTAAAATAATTACCACTTCAAAAGAAAATTTGAGTAGAATTTCCTATATAATACAGAAAGACTAAAATACGACGTAACCTTTTGAACATTTAACGTATTGCAACAAAAAAAAAAAAAAACATAAATAATGTAACATACAAAAAATATCGCTGGGTCGATAACAGATTTAACGCTGTCATAATCTCGACATGAAATCTGTAAAACACACAGAAAAAAAAACAGTTCATAAAATATTAATCCGAAAAACCATAATAAATGAAAAGTATAAAACAAACTCGCTGCCGTATAAATTTATAAAAAAAATCACAAAAGTGATGAACATTTTTTCCTCCTAATAATAATATGTTTGTACTGCGCATCACACGCTAAACGGAATTACGAATAAATGAATTTCACTACAAAAGATAATGTTATACCCAATGAAACTATTACAATTTATAAATTGCAGACATATTTCGGTGCCGAACCGATGAGCTTCGAAAATAAAAATCTCCTCTCCGGCGAAACGTATATATAGCTACACCACACAAAGCGAAACGGAGTTTTAAATTAAAACGTTTGCAGTAAGCATCAAACCGTTTGATTGCGCGGGGCGAATCAGTTTTTAAAACATTCGAATTCCTCGGGTGCGCTGAAAATTAAATAACAATAAAGCGAAAAACAACAATTTCGTCGAATATTCCTCCTTTGTCCGGGGGACCACCGCACGAATTTATAACGAATTCAAAAATAAACCAACCGGATTAATTGACGACATAAGTAGTCGAAACGCGCCGAGAAAAGAGAAGAAAAGAAAAAAAAAATCAAACAAATAAACGTAATTGTCACGCGGCGCCGGAGGGCGGAAAATTATGCAGCACATTTCGTAATAAATTTTCGTGCCGAAATTAATATCTCAAACGGTCCGCGCGCGACGTTATATTACTCATTTCGGAGCGGAAACGTCGCGAAACGATGAATACTTTCCAGTACAGTTTATAATAAAATTCACAATATCATATCGCGGACAGCGAACAATATAATATAATATGACATTAATGAAATATCTCGCATTGTGGCGAGGTAAAAAAAAAAAAAATAATAATAATATTATTCGCCTGCGATTTGCTTCACCGACCGTGTTTGCTGCGGCGGGGTTGCAATTTATTATTTCAAAAGTAAACGTTCCGTCTCTCGATTTTGGTGAATATATTCTTTTAGATGATTTTAACTCATTACACGAAATTATATTTTCTATCGTTACAATGTAGAGTGACTAGTCACAATAGTTGTGACAACTATGATAAGTGTGCATATTTAAGGTTTGACGAGACGAGTATGTTTTAGTAGAGGGCCAAAGCAGTTGGTTGTGCTCCACTCAACTATGGTCTATGACTGTCAGACTGTAACACTACCTAGGTAGCCGTTGATTGGTTTACGTTATTCTTCAAAAAAATTGTTTACAAAACATCTAAAAAATGTATTTCTTTAAGTGTCCATCTTACAACTAATGTACGACGCAGCATGGGCAAGAACTTCATCTGTGTCGTTGAGGTTTAATTATTTGAATAGCATAAATACGCAATTGAAATTATATCAGTTTCAGAACATGGGGTTTTTTTTCATTTAATTTACAAAACACATTGGTCAGTGCTATCGAAAAAGACTTAAAACGTCACGATACAGACAAATTTCTTCTCTGTGGAATTTCGGTAATTTTACTAAAAATACAGCGGGAGTAGGTATAGTATATATATATATACTATATATATACCTATAGTCGTCCCTCCTTTTTACTATGTTGTACATAATAATATTATTATTTTGTAAGACGGTGATAACACGTCATGCTGGTGTACCGTCATCTTAACCGTTATTGACATTTTGAAAAACCTATAGGGTCTAAGTCGAGTAGATTTTCCCGGTGTGATGTTACATCATTCGACGCAAGACGAGCGGTCGAATTCAATAAAACCTTGGGCTTTAATTTGCGGACGTATCGTCGCTGGACTAATAGTTTGAAAAATATTCGCCTCAATCTCTGTCTACAGCTGGCCTGCCTCTATATTATCTGTACCTACCTAGTACATAATATTATTAATATTGTAACAAGACGCTTAATTTGGGACTTACGGCTGGCGGGACCTACGTGTGGAGAGCGGACGACGAATAATCACTATACATTATTGTTATGCTCCCGACCGTTTCAAACGCACGCGATCCGCAGGTTGTATATTATTGTGTACGGTAGTATTATAGGTATGATATTCAACGTTGTCGCTCAAATCCCACGAGGTTTTCGATGGAACTCCCCGATACATAATTCACGTGTCCCCCCAAGCACACGAGCATAATATTACACCACGTGACCAGTTATTATTCGGATACGAACCGACGAGAGGCTGTCGAGAGAGCTATATTACCTATATATTGTATAGGCGGTAGGTATGTGTCGTATAAAATACATAATACGAAGATAATATTTATTATTATTATGTACCTACCATACGATACTTGTTCACCGGTAAAACAAATCGGTCGGTGAGTGATAAATCGCGTTTCGGGCATTATATTATATTTTTGTTTCGTTTTTTATTTTTCGTGTTTCCCGCGACGTCGCGGTCTAGGCAAACACGACTACCTATATTATATATAAGTACGCAGATAGTAATATTAAAATATATTATTATATATGCATATTGGTGTACGACAGTGCGGCATACAATATAATAATAATAATAATATATAATATTGTTATATAGGACCGCGGAAAACGGACGAACCGTTTTGGTCCGCACCCGCCGTAGAAGTATTATTATACTTACATATTATTATTATTATTATTATTGTACAGAGTGATTCTTTTATCATTGAGCACTCTCATTATTTCAAAGAGTATAAAAGTTTTTAAAAAATGTTTAATTTATTTCTTGTCTTTAAAAACAACATTCTTAAAATATATTGTATAGATTTTAAATATTTTTTGTCCTTAACATTTTTGAAGTTCATAACTTTTTCGAAAGACAACATATACCTAGTTCTCATTTCATATTTCAAAGAAGAATATTTTTCCAAGTATTTCGATAAGTAAAAATCAAATTTAGGACGAGTATAGTTTATGAGTTATAACTTATAAGTATTTAAAGTTCAGATGAGTGGTACGTGGGGACCCCTCAAAATGTCGGTCTCCAGTCCACTAAACTTTAAATACTTATAAATCATAAGCTTCTCGTCTCAGATTCGATTGTTGTGTATCAAAATATTCAGAAAAATATTTCTCTTTCGGAAATTAGAACTGTGTTGTAATTTAAAAAATATAAGACTTACAAAAAAATTATAAGAGTAAAAATATTCAAAAATATAATTTTTTTAATAAACACTTTATTTTGTAACGACTTGAAACCACGTAAAAATATTTTCAAATAGCATCTATACTTTTTGAACAATGATAGTGTCCTGTACGTCAAATGAATCGTCCACTGCGCAGCACATGCATAATATTATAATAACAGATGGAGCGACGTTCGGGTCCGCAGCGGACAAATTTACTGGCCATCAATCAGCCGGCCGAGCAGAGCTCGTTTCATCAGAGTACCTACGGTCGCACAATAACAATAATAATAATAATAATAATATATTATATATTATGTGTTCCCCTGCCGACAAGCCGTTCGCACTCGCTGAGACAAAACGAATGCCTCCGCTGTACGCGTTATAATATGATAATAATAATAATAATAATAATAATAATAACGATAATAATGTGTATATACGAGATTCTCGTGTACACATTGTGTGGATGGGGGGAGGGGGAGCATTATACCCATACAGTTGGACGACCGTCCGGCGATCTCTGTAGATGTATACATATACTTATGTTATATCATATATAGGTACGCACACTCCGAATCGAATGCGACGCACACTCGCTTACCCGTTGCATACTTACACGTACGCGTACGATAATATTATGCCGCGTGTATATGAGTAGTACCTATACCTGCCAAGGTGCGGAATATATATGTATATATAATGCATTTATATACGTATATAGGTATGCGTGCCTGGAGATGAGACACATCCGCTCCGGCCGGTGCGTTAAATATATAAATAATATCATATAGAATATTCGCCGTTCCACCCTCCCGCCGCCGTGACCCTCCCCGCAAAACCTCACACCACCAGTGCCGGTTGAATTTATTATCCCGCAAGCATTTCAGTTATATCATTATATATATATATAAGTGTGCAGTGCGTACCTACCTATATATTATACACACACCGCAATATACCTATAATATTATATAATAATAATATGTTGGTATTGTACGCGTCCGTAGAGTTCTATTGCGATTATGGGCCGCGCGAATACAATGAGATGTGTGATAGCCTTATCGAATTTATTCGTCACCTCCGTCGTGCCGAGACGACGATAGTAATATTATTATTATAGTATAGCTCCACGTGCGGGCAGAGTCCCGCGAGTGAGTCGTCCGTCGCCGAGGATATCGTTTTATATCGGTCGAGAGCTGCGGCTGCCGTTTGCTGAGGTTTACTGGCTTTATCGCGATCCAAGGTCGTCGAAAGCCAGTGCGATCGCAGCAGATTTCACGACTTACAACGATATTGGTCGACGGTATTTCGCCACATTTCGCGTAAATCACACTCACGAAATGGAAACAAAAAAATACAGAAAAACGGAGCTCTACCACGGCGGCGGCGGTCGTCTCAAGGACGAGTTCGGCAATGGATAGTCATACCATATTATTATTGTGATGGTGGTGCGAATAAAATATATTACATTGTACACGCATTATATACGTATACAATATACCACCGACATTGTGTCTCGAGTGACAAAAATCGAATAATACGATATACCTACCTAATATAATAATATGTGAGGTTGTACGAATTTTTTTTAAAAATTATTGGCAAATATAATATGATTCACCTTGACGATACTACAGAAAACGACGCGAGACGGCAAAATGATAGGTATATTGAATTACACGTTTTTCAAAAATATAGTAATATGTACCTTTATTATTATAGTTGTTATTATTATCAAATTGAATTAATGTTTTTTGTTTTTTTTTTTTAACTTCATAAGCTTCAACATGATAGGTCGTTGAAATTGATATACTAACTATAAGCAGCGTATATAATATATATAGGTACATTGCTTTTACGTTATTAATTAAATCATTTAAACATATATATATATATATATATTATTCAGTCATAATATATTTTGATAATGATTACGAATTTTGTTTTGTTTATGAAGTGTAATAGGTAGGTACTGCAGTTAAACAATTAAGTTAGTTACTTGAGTTTTAATCAGTAGCTGTTTTTGTATTGTTTACATCGAATAAATAATAATCTTGCAATACGTATAGTTTCAGTCATAATTTATTATGAATTTCTACTTTTAAATATAAATATTTGATTATAACATGTTTTACATATATTTGTATTGTTTACAAAACGCTGCATAAATAACATTATTAATATTGAAGTTTTCATGTTCAAAACTATATTATTCTGGGCTTGGCATCGGAAATAATGAACACTATTATTTCAAATATGAATTTATGCAGGCAACAGAGAAACTACGGTTGGAATGGTCTTATGCATTTTTCAATACTTACCTATTACAAAAGAAAAACAAAACGGCGAGGAATTGTTAAAACAAATAAATCCAACCTATGATATTATTATTAAATTGTTGGTAAAAAAGAATAAATACTATAATATAATTCAATTGAAATTACCGTAAGAAGGAAATTGCATTATATAACACTATTTTTTATTTTTTATTTATATAAATTAATTTTTTTTATTAGTTTTTTAAGCATCGGCAACTATGGCCATTAGCATTTTTTGGGGGGGTTAAGTTTATTTTGAGCAATACGTTTGTATGTGGGGAATGGATCGGTGTGCCACACCAGGGCCTATATTATTTGTTATTATTTATGTTTCAATATTTAATCATAAAATGTGCAGATAACTTGATAAATAATTGATTTTGTTCTTTGCCACCCCATAATAGTGTATGGGTATTACTATATACTGTTCATACTTTTATGGTGACATAACGATAACCTATACATTCGTGGAATCACGTCATCTATCACATAATAGACTTGATTCGGCCTATAGAAGCATCAATAACTATTTTATCTCTTTTGAAGTTTCAGTACAAAAACACTTTTGTAAAGTAAAACCTTTTATATTATTAATAGTAACCTCAAATCCTTGAAGCTTATATATTATAATATTCACGACACGCCAGCCTGACCTAATATGACATGCCTAGCGTGATTGAAAATTGATTAAAACAATATTCGCGAAAACAATTTTATGTTTAACGCAATAATAGATGGTAATAAAACGTATTTTTTTCCGATTTTATCTTGACGTTTTGAAAAACCTATCACCATACTTTATATACCACCAATAAAACATAGTGATATTATATTTTCATCCACCGGTGCCCATCTCCGCATCCGATCCAAACACTGACAATAGCAGTCGTAAGTCGTATGAAAAAACTTCTTAAATGGCAAAAGTATTTCTAGTTCACTGTTTTGTGTAATATATATATATTATTCGAGGATTAAACCACAAAAAAAAAAACATTTTCAGCTGTCGGATTTGTCTGCGGAAAAGTTGTTCGAAACTTTCGAGAAGTGTACAAATTTGTATGTACACGAACAAGAGCGAAAAAAAATAGTATGGGTAAGACGTCTAAATAATATTGTGTTTACGAATGCCAGTTATTTTTTAATTGAAACTAAACTTTTCGGTACAGCGAGATATATAGCGGTCACGTGGCCTTTGAGTTCCCTTCATTCTGACTCGTGAAATTAGTTTTGAGCACGGTGACGCACCATGACAAGAGGGAACTGGAAGATGACAATTGACATTTAAAAAAAAAAAAAGAAAAGTTTTTCGTTTGACGGATAACATTATTCCAAGGAAAAACCCCTTTTGTAATACTTTTCTCTCTCTCTCTCTTTCCCTCTCTTATTCTTTCTCTACATATATATATATATTCCTCCTATTCACTCCGTCTGCAATCTGTCCATCTTTCTGTCTTTTTTCATTATCCGTCTCTTTTTTCGTATTTTATTTTGCAATACGCACTAAATTATTTTTCCGCGGCGAGAAAAAAAATATGAAATAAATCTATGACGGCAGTCGGCAATCGTTTGTAAACCGGCTTAATGGTTAATTAAAATTAAACAAAACGTTCTTTATATTTGCTAGCAATGAATAATTGACGATAGTTTAAAAGTAATTCGTTAAAATGCACTTCAATCAGAGATTTGTTGTGAAAGGGTGACCTCGCCCAGCGGAAAGAGTTTATAGGTAAGGATTTTCAAAGGATGTTCGACGGTAAACTATGGTAACGTAATTCAATTAACTGATAACAGTTTGTGTTTGTTCATATTTTTTTTCATGCACGACGTAGGTACCTAACGTATGTTTACCTACATACAACAAATGTTATATACATTTTCCCTTTGAAATTGTAAATCACTCATACCTCAATAGATACGCTCGTTTTTTTTTTTTTTGTTTTCCATCAAAAAACATTAAATTTTTCAAACATATCATTGAAATTAATTTTTCTCGGTAATGTATATACATAGTTAAAATGATGTTATTTGCTCGCATTGTTGGCAAAACCGATATCGTTAGATATTATGCGGATACAATGCAAACAAATTTTCAATAAAAACAAATACGTATCGATAATACGGTATAATATAATATATTAAATATTACCTTTTCCGCTCGAATTTACTATAAATCGATACTGTAATGAAAAAAAAACAGACTCGTACGAGCAAAAATATCAGTATCATCAATAAAATTAATAATTATATTGTTTATATTGTCATCGAAACAATAACGGGTAGTGCAGTACCTAGTACCTACCATATAGGTTCACAGGTCTGTCGAGGACGACGCGTGTTCTTCGCATTGATATCATTATTATATTTTACAACTTTTGCCCTGAAAGCCGCCCGAAAGTTTTTACGATTCGCAAACGTACATTATTATTATCGTATTAATACAGTAAACCGCCCGAGTGGCGCAGTATCAGTGGGCGTGCCACAATAACAATATTATTATTACAATATGTTATATTCGTCGCACGTCTGAGAGGTTGACAGTTTGATATGGGCCAACATTTAAACAAGGTTTTGATGAGCATCGGTCCTTTGCACGAAATACATCATTTTGTCACGCTCGCACAGAGTCCGGCCCGTTGTGTCGGCGTAATAATATTGCACCATGATTTATTACACCATAATAATATAATATTATATATCCACGACAATACATCTCGCATTGTGTGTGTATACTGTATATTATTTTTTCAGAATTTTTTTTTGTCATTATTGTTGTTATTATTATTATTTTTTAAACGACCCCCCTAGGATTCGTATTTTGTTTTCATTTTTTCGAGACCGGCGGGGAAGGACAAAATGTCGAAATTGTATTTAATTATAGGCCGCGTGCGTTTCGTAATCCAGCGTGCCGGAAAGGTATATAATTTCGAATAATAATAATAATTTTTTTTTTTATGATTCTATAAATACGTGCAAGTCGAATAAGTCGTACGGCCTCAACACACACAACACAGGTACCTAGCCACCTATAGTCACCTAGATTCGTACAATATAATGTGTAATGCGTACGTCTATATTATACGCGTATTAAAGAGTGTATTCTAGTCGAAATAATATTATACTTAATTACACGCGAATAAATATATCGTGTTCGTTAGCGGAATACTGCTTTAGATTTTCACTTCTTTTCCACTTAAAATGGAAATTGCGGCGCTTCTTATGGGTTTTTGTTCCAAACGGATTTACGACTACCGAAGCAGAAATGATTACGTACAATATTTGTTCTCCCCGGTGTGTAATAATATGTTTCAGACAACGGAATTACGTCTAATAAAAATTAATTGCGTATCGTTTCGTTTTTATACTTACTTTGTACGAATAATAATTGATATATAAACATTAAACGTTTGGCGCAAAAGGGGGAAAATTTTGAAGCCAAACAACATACGCATGCCCACGCTAAGTGCACAACAAACGTATTAAAAAATTATAAAATATTTAGAGTTGCTGATATTGTGTTCAAAAATAATGAAATAAAAGTACCTAATAACTATTTTTAATTGGATTACTTTATGTAAGATGCGTATGCATTTATGTGGGCGAGTCGACTTTAAAAATTGTATCTTTATAAAATCGGCTGAACAGATTTTCCAACAGCAATTAATTCTAAAACATAAATTTAAATTATCTAATAATATATTATAATATATATGGTGATCCGATATTTTAATATTATTATGGGTAATGGCTTATTTTTGATTTCCTTCAAATGTATAGATAACAACAGTGTAGGTATTGATTTTTTGAATTTAAAGATATAAATACAATATTATATTGTTGTATTAAATACATTAAGCTCACATACCCGTGTGAACATTGTACGTTAAATACAAATTTAATAGATCTATTTATAAGTTTTGATTATGTATAGACGCTCTACACCTCTAGTAGGCATAATTTAATAACAATCAGTTAAACTTGCCAACAGTTTTTAATTGGTAATTTTTTAGTAGGTGTTTCGATAATATTATTAACTAGGTACCTATATTTGAGTTCCAACTGTATATTTTAAAAAAAAAGTTAAAAAATACGATTTACTGTTTAAAGTAGTATAGCCATAGTACAAAATAACGAAATCACATATTTGACGAACAAAGAGGTCAACGATTCTATAGGTATAATTACATGGGTGAACATGACGCGCTTGACAGTGATGGTCATACGTTTATATTGTTATGTGCATTTTGGAAATATTTGGTGGATACAATCTATATGCAAATGACGTATATCGAATATAATATAAATGAAACGATTCGATGGTGCATAAATGGTTGTATTATTAGATAAAAAAATGGCAAGATTGTATTTTATTGCGAATAATAAGCAGCGTGCCTACACCTATTTACCTAAACCTCTAATAGTATATATCGTATGAAAAATACGTACTTAGTATTATAATGTCATACCGAACTACAAAATATGGTAAATGAAAATCATAACTGGAAAAACGAGCTGTCGATGTATACAGGGTGATTCACGAAGCATGCTCATCCTAATTTTTTCCTTTAATAATTTTATTAAGATGTTATTTAGATTCTGATTTTCGGAATTTTTTAAATATGTCTAGGTACTCACAGACTATTTTTCCAAATTCTTGAATTATTTTGTACTACAAGGAGTGTCCTGTGGCGATACAAATTTCGTTTTTTTCAAATGAGAACTCCAATCCTTTAATGTAAATTATTTAGTGGACAATTTTTTCGAAAATTTTTATTTACCTTGTTCTAAATTCGAATTAGTAGTTTCTTATAGTTATTGAAATGTTTATACTAAGACCATAATGATCCTTAAAAACGATTTTATGGAAATATAAAATAGACCTAATAAGAGAACTAGTATTTATTATACTTGACCCATTTATACATGTATTATTAACGTTGATAGATTAATATTAATGACTAAAATTTTCAAATTTCAAATCACCATATCTTATAAGTTATAAGCCTATTAACATAATTCTTGGAACAAAAAGTTAAGCAACTCAAAAACTACTCGTACGAATAATTTTGATTCTGATACGTCAAATTTTACAGAAAAATTATCCTCTGAATGACATTTAAAAAAGGGGGTTATCATTTGAAAAACAAAAGTTTTATCTGCACATGATACTCTTTGAATAGTACAAAATATCATCTAGAATTTGAAAATATGGTCTTTACACATATCAGATTTTAAATAAATGAAGAATTATTGAAGAAAATTAAGGGGTGAGCATGCTTGGTGAATCACTCTGTATATATTTTATTTTACGGAAATCGGACTGAAAACTATTTTGAGTTTTTTCTCAGGCCTTTGTAATATTATTATCGAATTGCGTGGAATATATTATACGTTCGATATAGACACAATTTAGTTGTAGTAAATAATAGTAATAGTAATAATATTATAGAACTCGCTAAGCTGTGTCTATAAAGTAATAATAATAATAACAATAAACAATAGTGTTATACCTATATACGATTTGTGTCACGTCGTAGGTATTATAATATAGTGTGTATATTATAATCTATAGATTGTATAGTTACTATATTATACGTAAACATAAAATATCGATCCGATATGTGTGAACTATCTTTTTAGCACTGAAAATGTTTGTCTTTCGGATATTTTATATACGTTTTATATCATATATATATATGTATACACGTAACACATATACACTGTGTGTCTATAATATTATTATGTAGACGTTAAGTTTAATCTTATTATTATTATTATTATTATAACTGGTGTTACGAGATAAAGTTATTTATTATTTACTTTACTGTACAGCTATATATTATTATTATACTGCATATTACGTATAGTCGGCTAGTGTTATAATATAAGTCAGAACTATATTGTAAAGTAACGTCTTCGACCTGCGCAAAACGATAATTTTTTATTAGCAATTTGCTCAATTTGCGCTAAACTGTTATTTATTTATTTTTTTATTACTTCGACACGAGCTGGCGACCGCAGTTATCAAAAAGCTCACATATTATTATACTCGTTTATCTCGGCGGCGGCGGACGACAATTTAGTATTTTTTTTTTTTTTTTTTACTACTACGAAAACGCCGATTTGCCAGTTTGTATTTTTACTGAAACTCGTAACCGCCGCAGAAGCACTATAATAATAATAATACCTACTCGAGTTTGCAAAAATATAAAATGCAATATTTACAATATTCTTCTATGTATACGCTCAAGTCGAATAAACGGGGTAGGCACTTACTGCAGTTATCGTAGGTGCGGCGGCGGCGGTATCATTTCGCAGTAGAGGAGGATTTAGATGTGCGCCATTGCCGCCGATGGAAAAACAATTTTTACTTTTACGGTTATAACTGTTGCGAGATTGCGTACCGTAGTTTTCACACGCAATTTCTACGGTTTTCGATTACCCGGGGATAGAAATGGGGGTTTAGGCTTTCGTTACGGATACGCGGAAGAGCGAAATTTTCTCCGAAAAAGTCCCCATCTAGGCGGTTGCGGAACATGTAGTGCAGGAAAAGGAACAAGTAGGTAGGTACCTATAAATACAAACATCGGTGCAAGTTTTTTATTTTTGCGTCGGAAACACAGCGGCGGTAAACGAGTGAGTGCTAAAACAAATGGCGTTATCACAAGATTATAGGTAAGTACATATATACTGAGGCGAAAATTAGGGGAAAAGCGACGGAAAACCTTAGAAAATTGAGCAACAAATATATATTATTATTACAATCGACGATTAATACGATTTCATTTCATATTCAACCCTTAAGGATCCTTCGTCGTGCGGTGTACACCACAATAGCCGCGTAACTCTATATCATGTACCGTTACTGCATCGTCGAAGGCGTTATGATATTTTCAATCGTTGTCGTTCTTTGTATCACTATATTATTGTACTGTCACGTTGACAATAATATATTACCTACATACATATAGGCACCTACTGCATAGTATACGGTCCCTGCTGCAGCTGTCACAAATATTTTGGGTTTCTCAAACCTCGCACTAGACGAAGACGACGCTGCTGCTGCTGCTGCTGCTGCTGCTGCAGGGTTTAACGATATTGTCATGATATATTATATTCAATATACATAATATTATTATTATATGTACGCCTAACGGATAGGTCTGGCCGATTGTACATTACTGTGCTTTGTATACGGTTTAATAATAAAATATATATGACGTGCCGTTGTTGTCGTCGTCGTGCCTATCGCGCTCGCTCATATAATAATATATAACATATATTATATTTTATACGCAATCGTCCGTCAATAAGGTCATTCGGGGTAACGGGTGATAAATGGACTAGCGTTTTTAATCCTCTCGATTTTCGGCTCGCCGTAGGTGTCCAAACACACCGTGGGGGCCGCCGCAGAGTCGGAGACGAGCGATGGTCTGCTGCCGCACGTGCAGCACCCCACGTGTGTTATATATATATATATATGTATATTATGCTCGAAAGAGCCCCTCGTCGTGTGTGTGTGTGTGTGTGTACGATTTTTGGGGTTTTTTTTTCGTTGTTCTGTGCCACCCCGGGGTTCCTATACGTACGTATATATCATATCATATTATGTACGCCCCTCCGTTTATTATTATTATTTTCGATTTTTCAATTTTTAGCACCTCCCCTAAGTGAGCTCCGCGGTCCCTCGCCGGCGCGGACTACGCCACCGTCGGGCCGCGATTTGTGCCTTCGAATTCACAACAGCCGTACGAAATTGCACCGGACCACAATTTTTCGCCCTTCACCCTAATGCATAATTTGATATTGATTTATCATAGCGGAAAATCACGAGAGTACAAAAGAAAAATAACGCACGCGTATTCATCACATTATTCACGGAATATTTGTATACGTTTATATCGTCGATTTCCTTTGTTTACGATGTGTAACAGTCCGTGCGATGTAGAACAATCATCACCGGTGTCATTGTCATGACTTAAAACTAACCCATTTCGAGGATGTTTAAGAACTTAATTTATTGCTCAGTGGGCCGTTTTTGTAAAGACTACACAGACTGTGTATATTTGTATATTATACAATGATTTCATTGAAAGCATAATATATCAGTATGAAATTTTTTGAAAATTTGTATTTTTTGGTAGAATTGGTATTTTTCCACATGCTTTTTTAACATAGCGATATCTATGTTTTTGGACCGGTAACGCATTTTTTTT
>WHPZ01581568.1:0-18172 GCA_016617965.1 Macrosiphum rosae
CAAGGCTTCTACTATATTGTTTCAAAGGCAGATGAAAAATACTAAAAATTCTTAGTCACAGTCTTTTTTATTATAAGCATTTAAAGTTCAAAAATTGACAAAATATATGTATATATAATATATATGTAATATATATATGTATATAAATTACTTTATTCCCAATAATATCATCAAATATACTTTGTAATATCATAGGCTGACTGACCGTTTTCGCACAGAATCGTTTTTCTTATGCAATGATATTATATCATTGAATTTAAATTTAACACCATCTATTACAGTGACCCACTTGTAACCTACTGTACATCAGAGCGACATCCACTCACCCACCTTTTTAATTTTTGAAATCGGTCCCAAAATCCAAAAAGGTTGCCGACCACTGGTCTATAGTATACTGCAGCGTTTCTCAACTTTTGTAACCTCGTGACCAAAAAATGGACGAAAAATAAAATCAGTCACCTTACGACCCTCCCCCCCCCTTATAATAAAAAACATCTGAATAAAAACCAATCTCAAATATCACATTAATTTACACTTTTTACTTTATTATTCATAGTTTAATGTGTATTTCATCCCCATTCATGCAAAGCACTCAAAGTCAAAAAACATGATTTTTGAGAATCAGCTTTGGCAATTTTTCCAAACTTTAAATGTAACCAAATGTTGTTTTTGCTTGTTTTATTTGATTTTCTTTTGAACAAAGTAGAAATATTTTGTAAATAATATGACGACACTGTGAAAGAATTACTTATTATAATTTATAGTTAAAAATTAAAATACATATTATTAAGTTGGACTCCGTGTGTTTTGCATGTATATGTAATTGGTGACCCGGCACAATATAAATTTATCAAAAATCAATTAAATTCCATGCAATTACTACTCTTTTAATTATTTTATTTTCGATGTAAATAAAAGGTTATTTTTCTACATCAGCGTTTAATTATTTCTGATAGATGCGACCCGGTGGTAAACTGCATACCTACCTATATACGTATACACCTGCTATATACAAAGTCACAACGAACTACTAAATTTGAATTTTATAGACAAATGAAATTATTATTATTTGTTAATTTTACCTATTTATAAGATTAATAAATCCCAAAAACTATACTTTTTATATATATTTATATAGCATAACAAATATTTAATATATACCAAAAATTTAAAAAAAAATGTATTTATAATGTTTAGAAGTAGGTTTAAAGAACAATTTATTATTTTAGATTCTGTGAAGAGTGATTTTATTATCTTTTTTTTATACATTTATGATTTATACAAGGTATATAATATTTTTTCTGATCATTTTTCACACAAATCGCATAATTTAATATTGAATTTATATACCGCGGTAAATAATAGTAGTACAGACTACAGAGTAATGCTAGAATAAGAAGCGAGCTGCAGAATACTAAAACTCTAATCAGTATTCAGTATACTGATGACTCAAAGGGGTATATTTGAATCACGTAATTCATCAATAAAAAAATTAGGTGGGTGGGTGTCCTGTGTCTGGCTAGGTGATAAACCCAATTAATTGTTTTAATATCTCTATACTAAAATGGTTATTGATATTTGATTAAATTGAATATAGAAATCAACAACATGGTCATAAAAACTGTAAGCTATTAATTATTATACTGCTACTGTTATACAGCCGTAAAAGAAATCGTTGAACGTGTACACAATAACATTCTAAACTAGAACAAACTACATATTATACTGTGTATCTATAAAATCACAAATAATTAAATCAACAATTATTAACAATATTTTAATTGTAAATATACCTGTTAGTATTTATTTTACTTATTTATTTCTTTATTATTATGATTAACGCCAAATGGCTTTTTAAAATACAGCATAATGGACACAAGAAATACAATTGTATAAGATATACCTAAACAGTTAACAACTTATGAAACACTTAAACTAACTTAACTTATACTAATTTGAAAGACTTAAGTGACAAAGAAAATAGAAAAAATAAAAAAATATAGGATGTTATTGAATTATCATTTATATATTTTGTGGAGATATCAAGAGTCATGTAAGAGCCTTACACAAGACCAATATAAAGGTGTATACCCAAGACCAAGAACAACATTTTGAAAGTCTTGGTCTTGGTCTTGATCTTGTTTTGATCATCACTAGTACGGAGTACGGAAAAGGCTACTAAATACTAATAAATACTTCTTGGTTCGTTATAAAAAGAGGAACCCATGATCTATACAACTATAAAATCTTAATGAGACACTATGTTACATAAAATAAATTATTAAATTATGAGGTTCAGCTTTATCAAACATTCTTAAAATTTCAAGCGTCCCGATAAAAAAAAATTTTGCGAGGGTAGTAATAGGTATATCAATATGGTTCGCCAGCTTAAAAAAAAGTCATGGGGGATATGACACCCAAATCCCCCATCGTAATTACGCCACTGAAATAAGCCGCCTATTAAACAGCATAATATTATAATATAACTTATAAGAATATTATAGTGCAATTAACTATTATTGAATATACTGACAAATGATAGTAATTTTTTTATTATTTCATATAAGAACACATAGGTGTGGTTGGGAATTAATATTTACAGTCTTAGCTTATGAGCTCTAAAAATAATATTTATAAAATCATTTTTATTTGTCTCTATTCAAAGTCATTACCTTTAAATACATTGGGATACTGAATGTTAAAAAATATTTGAGAATATTCATAAATTTGTATTCGTAATAATAATTCATATTCTTATAGTCGTCTCCCGTAATTATTATTTATTAGAACGATTTAGGTAGGTACTTAAACGATTTGTTTGTCACTATAATCAGTTTACAGATGTTTGTCTAAAAGATTAGCATTACCTTCGTTAAAAAAAATAACAAATCAATAAAAACGTTACTCGTGACTAATGTATGACAAAACAATTTGTCGAAGCGTGTCAAAATAAAAGTTGTCTATAGGACCAGCAATTGTGTAAATCCGTCTCTGAATAGGTACTACTTTGTTGTACGTTATACATTAAAGTGGTACTATTAATATTTAAAAGTAGGTACCATAAACAATTAACTCTATGTAATGGAACAAACGATTTAAAATCTTTAGCATAGGTAATTTATGAACATTTTTTTTTTTTTTGCTTACACACGTCGGAAATTAAAAAAAGAATTTTAAAAATGAATTTTAACGAGTATGTACTCATCCATACAAAATATTTTGAATTTCACTAATATGATTAGGTACTATGGTTATTCAATTATTTATTAATTAATTTTTTCAACTTAAATTTATAATTCAAATACTGTGGTGACCGGTAATTAGGGTAAAAATGTAAAGTGGGATATAAAAGTACAGACAGTACCTAGCTTATATATAGTACAAAAAGCTATAATTGTATTTAATAAATAAACAATATAATACACAATTTATCAAAATTGAGTATACAGTATTTACTTAGTATACAAGAGATAAAACAATTAAAAGAGAAGAAAAAGATTATGAACTTACCATATATACCTACTAACTTACTATATGCAAACAAACACGTATATTTTTAGGAACACAATCTTTTTTGTATTATTATTATATTTAAAATACATTTTAAATATTGAACGTAGTAATAAACTTAATACGTATGTGGGCACTAGGCAGGTATTATTTATTTAATTATTTCAATATTCTTATTTAGATCAATTATTACTCAGTGTTCTAGCATTATTGTGAATCATATTTAGAGAGGTTATTAATGCTTTTATATAATGGTATGTAAGTACTATATTTAAAACTTATAAGTATGTACTTATAGAAATTCACGTCATTCCAAAATATTTGATACGAAATTAAAATATTTAATTCATAACTAATTAAATTAAATATAATTAGCAAGTGCTTTGCCAAATGCCGATAAAAACATTTACGCATTTGTTACTACCGTCATTTTATTTTAGAAGTGTTTTATGTAACCTACGTATTTATTTTGTAAGTGCATCAACATATAGCTAATTTTTAAAAAATCTCTACATAGTTTTGACGACCTATAGAACAAATATTAGCCATTAGGTAATTTATATTCATATGTTGAATTATTTATGTTTTACATTTATTACTATTACAGCTATGTTAAATACTTAAATTAAATAATATTATTTCGTTGTTGGTATAAGTGTTTATAATTTTATGGTTTAAAATAAAATATTGTATTGACCTTTTTAATAATAAATTATTACTGCAATAAAACGTTAGGAGAAAATCAATATAAAGACGTACGTCTACCACTTCACGACATTTCTCCGTGTTTTTTCCTACCCTACTATCCGATTAATTCAGTTTAGTAAGGTTTGTTTAGTTCAGCCTAACAGCATAAATATCTGGTTATTCGTGTTTTAAATTATATTGGAACAATTTAATTAATCCAGAAATCCACTTCATAGTTCACGCCACATCTTGAATCTCAGCACTATTGGACCATAATAATAAATCCCTTCCGTGCAAGTATTTTAGTTATTAGTTATTACCTATTCAGTACTCATAACTTTAAAGTTTAAAAATTGTTTATTTGTTAATATAGGCAGGTAGAGCCCTGTTTATAACTATAAAGAAAAAGAAAAAACACTTACATTTTTGCTTTCATGTAGATTCCAAGCTATAGTTAAATGTATAATACTAATGTACTAATATACTAGGTATATTATACCTATAATATAATTATAACTAAGATACCGAAATAAGAGGGGGAAAATGGTTATTGTTTTTGAGTAATTAATTGAAATACCTAGATATATTTTGAGAAAACATTTCATTATTTTCATTCGAAATTCAAAATTACATCGTTATTTAAGATCTCCAAGTAAAATTGAATCTATACTAACATTTTAAACAACAAAACATTTTGTTCCCAAGTGAATTTTATCAAAAATGCAACTTCTTAAAAACAAATTGTCTTAAATTTTAAATAATATCCTATAACATTGATTAATTTATATTTTATAATACTTAATATCGTTTGATAAAAATATAAAAGATGGTTAAGAGGACTCTACACAAACAATTGTTGTCTCCCTCTTAGAACCGATTTTTTTTTATAATCACGCTTAATTGAAAGTAAGTAAATATATATTTCTTCATTTGATCATATTATAGACAATCTGACAATAACATATTATTATAATTGACTATAATATTACACCGTGAAATAAGTTGGAATAGTAAAATAGGTGTTTAACAAAGTGGTTAAGTATTAATTATTTAAAAACATTTAAATTGTAAAATCACAATCCTAATCACCCAAGTAATAATTAAAAAATTAATTAATTTCCTACTTTATATTAATTACTACATAAGGTGAATTAAAAGTAAATTATTCCCTTATTAATTTTAAACTTTTAGAGTTAAATATATTATGCGATAACTATTAAAAGTATGAACTTATAACTTTATGTTCTGTACGTTAACTTATTCACTAAAGTTAAATGACCCACTTTCTAAGGGGTTTGGTATAGGCAATTTAAATATAATATGAAGAATTTAAATTTTAAATATTATATTTAAATACTAATTCAAAGTATTTTAAAAGTGATTCTATGTGAGAATTAACGATGGTTGATAACGAAATTATATAGAAAAACGGTTTCGTGAGAAAAAGAACCACTTAAGCGACAGTCATAGTTAAGAAACCAAATTATATACGATAAGGAACTAAAGAACACTACATTTTCTGTAATGATTGATGAAGGACGTTAAACCACTAATTTTCAGTGGTAAAAACATACCCACTAATAACATACGAAATGGCATTGTGGTTTTAGAGTAAAATACCTATAAATGTATAGAGAAAAATGTTTAGAAGAAAATCTCGTCGAAATATTTTTAAATATTAATTATTAAAAAAGTTACAGTTATTTAAAAAATGTAAAAAAAAAAGGTTTTGTCCCTAATATATCGAGCTGTATTTAGAATGATACAAATCTCAGATGAGGTTGTCTCCGAAATATAGTTCTCTATAAATTTCATAATAGGTGTTTTTACTCTAAAACAGCTTTTTAATGGCTTTTAGTCTTTAGACAATTCAGGGCTTGCATTTGAAAAAATATTCTGTCTTATGTTATTTACAATTAAAACGTTGTACAACTTTTACGTTTATCGTTATTTAAATCGTGTTGTCCCCGTCTTACAAGTGCGTAACATAGCAAATTATACGCAAAGCAGAACACGTGTAGCTCCGTTAGCTTAAAAATTAGAATGAATTGACCTCTTATAAAATTTAAAGGTAAGATTATTATCTACAGAACTTCATGGGCTTTTTATTATATTTTAATTTTAAAGCGAGTTATGAGTATTTAAAAATTGTAAATTGTTTGTACATTTTAAAGTACTCATAACTCGCTTTAAGGGAGATGGAGCGTAATCCATTCCAAGGAGTAAAAACTAGGCATTTTATATTTTAGTTCATATGGATCTTGTGAATGTGTTGAAAGTAAATGGACATTAGTGTGTGTAATTCATTGTACCAATCACGTTGTATAGAGCCGTCATAATACGTCTGTCATTTTACCTACGCGCATGCACATGTCACCACTTATTACTTTATACAAAAAATACTTCCAGTGACTTTAATCACTACGCTCCGTAGGATGTTCTGATTAAAATTTTGAAAACAGATTTGAATTCTACTCTAAATTAGTAAATTAAATTAAAATTTTTAAACTATGCTTTGACTGCCATACATTTTTCATGTTCTAAATCAATATATTTAAATTTTAACTATGAATATGATCTTTTTGTTAGTAAATTTCTAAGTAAAAAAAAAAATCAAAATCAAAAAAATGAAACTGTCAAAGCATAGATAATTTAGTGACGAATTCAAATATGTTTTCAAAATTAATATCAGAACATTATATTGGGCGTAGTGATTGAAGTCGTGAGCTATGTTTTCGACCGAAAATTATTCACGCTCCAGCCCTTTTAAAAATAACATATTATAATAAAAAGCCCATGAGGTTCTCTAGATAATAATCTTACCTATAGATTTTATAATAGGTCAATTTACTCAAATTTTTAAATTAACGGAGCTACACATGTTTTGCTGAGCGTATAATTTGGTATGTTATGCACTTGTAAGACGCGGACAACACATGCGGGTATAACGGCCTCTTAATACCTTTTAAATTTTTAAAATAATAACTAATGTGGGTAGGCCAGGATACGAAATATAATATAATCAATTCTTAGATTGTTTGCATGAAATAAATGTTTCTACGCAACCAATAAACCTTTTAAATAAATAGATTTTAAAATATGTATTTCGTTTTGCGTTATTTTTCGGTCAATGAAATTCTATAAATTATGTTTTGCGTTATATTTTGTTTTATGATAATATATAATAAATTTTGTTAATCGTTATGTTTTGTTTTGCAGTATTTAATTATTTTTGATTATCGCTTTCTGTTATAATTACGTTTACAAATTGCAATCGTTTTTTGTCAAATATAACGTTATAATCATAACATTATAATAACGTTTGCGGTTTGCAAGCCCAGCTTTTAGTTTATTCTGCGTAAACATGTTTATATCATTAAATTTAATTTTTAATTTTTATTTGCTTCCACCTGCCTGCCATTGAGACAGCGACTTCGATTCACTTCACCAAATATAAAATTAAATCAAGACTGTCCCTAAGACCCTAAGTGGTTGAGGTTTGTTATCAGCTTAACGGTCAACGACTAAATGATGCCAAGACGGACACTTCCAAGAATAGTAGACTCAGAGTATAGATTAATAATCTAAACAGTATAGAAACGACAATAAATAAAAAGCAATTATAAGAATTATTATTATTTTAATCGGCATTTAACATCGATAACTCATTTAATTTGTATTTAATCACTTTTATAGTATAATAAATTTCTATGAATATTATAATTTTTTCATAAAATATAATATAGGATCTCAAAGTACCTATGTTTAATTGGTCCGGCAATAATCCAAGTATATCTACTAATATAAAAAGAACAATTTTCCCGTATTTTTCTACAAATTGCAGATTAAACGCTATTGCTTTATATATATATATATATATATATAAAGTAACTATGAGTTTATAAATTAATAAACTAAAAAGGTTTCTTAAATAGCTATTTCCAATTAATTAAAAGCTAAAAATATAAACTCTATTTCCTAGTCATTACTTATTAGTTATTTTGTAATAAGTTATTAGATGTTAGTCACAATATGAGACTACTTTCTAATAGGAAATTGCTGTAAGTAGGTAGATATATTCGAATTCAATACCTAACTAAAAGTAGTGAAAAACAACAATTCTTTCTGAATTATTCGGTATGGTCACTTTAAGTATATATATTTTATACTGTAGTGAATCACATGAACTTTTCATTTGCAAATTAGTTACATTTATTCATCATAGCAAATAAGAACAATGCACTAAAACGAAAACGTTCGACTAAAAAAAAATATGACCATGACACTTGTTCAGTGTTCTTTGATGATCTAAAAAAAATTAGGAAGTAATAGAAATAGTACCTACAGTTTGTATACGATAGTATTTGTTTTTAAAATATATAACGAATTACTGGTTTTTCTAATTTAAAACTTGAAATATCAGTTTAAAACAACGGTAGTTGAATTTTTGTTTTAAAAATTATACTAAAAAAAAAAACCCATTATTCAAAGTTCTTTCTGTGACTCCAGCAAACATGATGATGGAAGATAGTGTTAATAAAAATATTAAATCATAATTGTACGGAGTAAATTTAATTAAAAATAATAGTTCTTATATAGACATAAAGACTATATAACACCAGTATCCAGTAGGTAACAAGCATAGTTTGTAAGATATTAATCTATTTTAAAACAAGATATAAATATTTTAAAAAAATTAACTAAATTAGATAAGTTAGGTAAGTACCGAGTAAATTTTTAGTAAATGTTATATAATATATATATGAGTGTATAGTCATCTAAAATTTAAATAATAGTAAGGTATATTATAATTAAATATTATTTGATTTTATGTATTATATGAAGAAGTAATTACTAATACTTCTTGCTTGGATCAATAGAAATAAAAATAAAATAAATTTCAATATTTCTTATTTTTTTTTTTCTATCATAAGTGATGATTACGCCAGTAAGGCAAACAGTGCAGATAAAATAATATTAAGAATACATAGGTAGGTACTGTAAAATAAAAAGTAATAAAAATAACTTAGTAATAAAATAATTATACAAATTAAATAGTACCAAATATGAAATAGACTAACAACATAATTAGGTTTGAAATATATTTATAGTATAAATTGTATTATGAATTAAAGGTTTTACAACATATAGACTATAATAATATTGAATAATTATGAAAAAATCAAAATTGTTAATTTTATATTTGTATTAGGTGCATAATTTCAGAACGCGATTAACCGGCGAGTTTCCCCTATATTTATGTGAGTGAGTGGGTACATTTGATAAGAACGGAGAGAGACACTTGAGGAACCGTATACGTTTATACGTATTAAATTTAAAATTTCTGATTTCAGTCAATACTACTATTTAGTAGATTATAAATTAATTTTGCAATAAAACATTTTCTTCTACATAAAAGAGATGTATTACATATTGAGATGATTATATATTTTTGGATTACTAAGTAAATCATCTTGTCTAATTTCATAAATATTAAAATATATGAAAAAAACAGCTTATCATATTAGGTATCCTTTTCCCAAAGCTCTCAACTTATTAATAAATATTATGTGATGGACAGTATCAAAAGCTCTAAGTCAGTATATATTCAATATTCCATCTACACGACCACCTATAGAAACTATTAAGTCAGTTTTATACCAATAAATGTGTAACTGTAGACTTAGAGGACCTAAAACCATGTTAACTGCCTACTAAATTTGGATTCAAAAAGTATGTAAGTTTTGGCTCAAAAATGTTTTCAAATAATTAAAGTAATACATTTAGGTAATAGGTAATCTAGATATCGAATAATCATACGAATATTAGATTTAGACCACGATTTAAAAACGGGATAAATGTTTTGGAAAACAAGAAACTAGTTTTCCAACTAGTGGGGAAGATACCTGAAGATAGGGATGATGAAAATAGAAAATTAATTTGGTGTGTAAGGGAGTAACAACAGTTCCTAAAAAAATTTCAGGTATCAGGTCATGACAGTCAATATATTTTAAAAACTCAGGTTGATTACGCAATTCAACAATTAGTCAGTATTGAAATAGCTCAGGAAGAAAACATAAAATATTATAGAACTCAGACACGAATAATGTTAGTGCCTTAAATAAATTAAAAAGGCATACAAATTTAACACAAAGAACCTTAAACACAGTTTGAACTCTTTTTTTAGATTCTGGGCGGAGAGAGGAAGCTAGTAGCTTTACAATGGTGTTTATTTTTTATTTTATTTTTATCCTGTATACAAAATGTCTACCAGAAAGAGTGCTCCGATTTCAACATATTATATTATTTTATCTTTTAGAAAATTTGATCAAAATGGTACTTTAGAGAGGTCATTTTTCGATTTCTCAATAGTTATTTAATGTCATAGGAAAAAACACCGACAAATTACGAAAAACCCCTAAAAACCAAATTTTAATTTCTAACGTCTTGATTATGACCATAGAAACGAATAAAAAACTATAATATTATAATGTTAATTTAACTTACAAGCTATAATTATAATTAATAACAATATAAAATATCCAGACTAACAAACCATCTCCGCTCAAAAAGGTTTTTCTTATACAATGATATTATATCATTGAATTCAAGTTTAATATAATCCATTATACATTGGCCAACTTGTAACATCCTGTACACCAGAGCGACATCCACTTACCCGCTTTTTTGATACTAAAAATGTTGATGGTAAAATCGTTTTTTTAGGCTTCTGGCTTTCAAAGATAAAATCATATTTACATTTTTAAAGTGATAATATAACGCAATATTGATAAAAGATTAAGGCTTTCATCGACTCATACTACAATACCAAAGGGGTGTTTTGAAGTTAATGCATAGTGCATTACGTATTTGCGTGACAAAACATGCAGGGGTTTTATTGTTATCTAGCTATGGTAACAGTTCATATATCTAACAAACAATTGAAATTGTACTTCATAAGCATTAAATAAGAATATAAATGTATAACTTAGTTTATTAGATATTATTGTCAATTAAAACCTTATTAATATTTGATCAAAATGATTTACGGTGGAAAACCAATGAAACCCGTTCCACCGTCTAAAGCTGGTATTTCTATATCTACGCCATTTAGAGGACCTCAACCATATACGTACGGGTTTGTAAGTATATCAATACTTTCTTAATAGAAAATATAATATTTTAGAATTAATTTGATAAATATTAGTTAGCTAAACAACCGGGAAATGATTACAAAGTTCGACTTCGTGACATAGAACGAATGCGTACAGAAAGGTTTAGAATACAAAATGAAAATGATTTTAAAAGTATATTAAGAGAAGCTCAGCATAAAAAAATGATTGACATGTCAGATAAAAAGTGTTTATACAATCAGATAAAAAGAATGGTTGAATGTGGAATGAAAGCTAACGAACATTTATTTATAGAAGAATGTCCTAAGTATGAACATCTATTTTCAACTTGAATAATACATTAACAATTATTACTACTCATATTGTATACTAGGCCGGAATTAAAAATAGAAGAGAAGCCAGAAAACCCAAAAATTGTCCAAGAAGATTTAATAGAAAAGGCAAGAAAGATTAAAGAAAAAAGTGACGAAGAAGAACGAAAATTAGTGGAAGAAAAACGTTTACAAATGTTCATGTAAGCATAAAACAAAACAAATAATTTATTAAAAACTATTATATATTGTAAATTATTCTTATAGAGAAAACTCTGAAGAATTGAGATTTGCTGCAATGGAAAAACGTAAAAATGATATAGCTCATATAAACTATAAAATTATTCAAGAAAATGATAGGCTCATTAAAGAACAAAGAATTAAGATGAGAGAACAGGCTAATATTGAAAATGCAGAAATATTTAAAAAGCAGGTAAATCCAATATTTTGTATGTGTTATTGGTAGAGCACATTGAATCGACGTTTAAAGTTATATGAACAATATGGCTTACCTATTATTTAATATTATAAATACATAATAATAATAATACATATATAAAAATATGTTCAGATTTCGATGAAAAATTGTCAAGTTATAAAGTATTTACATTAAATAATGTTAAAATAATTTAGGTACTTTATAATTTATATCTTATTTAAAAAACAAGTTGAACTCAAACAAATTTAAAATTAGAGATAAAATTCAAGGATATCGTTTACCTATACCTATTTATTATTAGGTACTTATTACTTATAAGTTATAACTTATGAGTAGGCAGACACTTGTATGCATTTACATATTTTTATTGGTCAGTCAAAAAAAAGGTAGTTTATACCAAAATTTGTTACATAACTTAACAATGCTGTATACGAAATTTTATTTTGTATATCTTTGCATATTATAGTATTTTTTAATTTTCTGGGCATATTTTAGGATTTAGTACATTTTTGAAATATATTTTTAAGACTCAAAGAATCGAGAATCACAAATTGTTAAAAAAACATTTTAATTTGTTTCTCTTATATACCTACGTTATAATGGGTAATTCAACTTATTAATAAAAATATATAAGGTTAGTTACTAATCTTAGTCTCTAGATAACATGGTTATAATTTTTAAGTTATAACAATTATTGATAGTTATTAGAATTATAATATGGTATATTCAGTGGCATATATAGAAATAATTTTTGGGGTGGGCTATATTAGATAGAAACTAGCAATGATCTATTACTTAGAGGCCAACTGTCTACTATATATTTAACAGTTTCTATAAATATATTCGTATTTGTTATTTTTCAACAGACTATGAAATATTATAACTTATAATAGTACCTAATAAAATATATCGTTGTTCTGTTTAAAAAGACTGTAATTTCGGAGGGGGGCTGCAGCCCACTATGCCCACCCATTATATACGCCACTGGGTATATTGGTCTGATAACTCATGAGTGAGTTAGGTACACGACTAATTTTATAAAAAACAAAATATAAAGATAAGATAAATAATAACATAGTGTAATACACTACTGTATATCACACTATGTTATTATTTATCTTATCTTTATATTTTGTTTTTTATGCTTAAATGTATTTAAATCTGTAAATAGTATTGTTAAGGATAATTCATAAAATTAAGAAGCATTGAACTCTTGTCTCCCCACAAACTACGGCTTTTGGAGACAAATTATTTCACATTTATTATATTATGTTTTTAAATTGTAATTTTTTGAAATAACAATAAACTAAACATTATTAATATACGATTAACGCGATTGTCTTCTGAAATTCAATCAAATCAAATTTTGGAAAAAGCTCTTCTTTATGCAAAACTAGAGATCAGCCGGGTCCAGAATATACCAAGTTTATCCCTGTATGTTTAGCCGTTATCGAGAAATCACGCTAACAAACATCCGGGCAAACAGACAAGATTTGAAGTTAAATAAAAACGATATCATGTAAATAATTGTTGTAAACGGAAATTATACACTTAACAAATATTGTTACATACTCTGTTTTTGGCACATGATTTGGCTTACCAATTTGGTAAAACATATTTATAGGAATAATTAATTAATTATCAATTAAATATTAAAATGTAAATAGCTTATTGTTCATGTTGTGGCTGTAGTGCCTTGTGTGGTATTATAAAATTAGTAGTAATGTAGGTAAAAATTATGTAGTATATTACATCTTACATTATACTATATTATATTATATCAAGTGCAACCGTAGGAATCGAGTCAATATTATTATTGTAAATTAAATAAATTCAAATAAAATAAAATGTAATAGATAAATACGAAATTGTTATAGAAGGTTTACTGGAGATAATTTAAATTTTTTAACGTAACTTTTTGTAAACTCCAGCAGCCAAGAAATATTTAAAAAAAAAATAGGAACCCAATTAAATAACATTTTGAAATTCGTTTCTAACCTAAAATACTATTACAGCATAAAATCTGTTTATCTAGACTCTTGAAAAAGAAGAGGAAAAGCGTAAACTTTTAGAGAAAAAACAGCAGTTTCGAAAGGAATTGTTTGAGCAAGTACAACAAAAAGAAGTAATACTAGAACAACAAAAAGTTTTAAAAGCGATCGAATTTAATGACATTAAAAAATTGAATGAAAAGTTAAATGAAGAAGAACAATTTGGTAAGTATGAAACGACTCAATAAGCATTATTATAAAGTAATAAGTATTCAATAGCCATTCAATTTCTATTGATTAAGTATTTAAATTTAAATATTTTCAGTAAACGGATGGATAAAAACAAATATTTAGAAATATTTAATTTGTTATCAATACCTAAATAATAATTATGAATTAGAGTAAAAATGGATAAATTGATATGATTCATACTTGCATATCAAATGTTAATTTTATTATAGAAAAATTGGAACGTAAAAAAAAACAATTACAGACAAAACAAGATATAGCACTATTCACTAAAGAAAGAGCGAATTTGTTTTCAAAAATGAACGAGGCGACAGCAATGTTTGATGAAACATTTAAGATCACAATGAAACAAAATTTAAAGGATGATTCAGCAGACGAAATTGAAGCAAAGGTTTCCACAACAATTTAAGTTTCTGTTTATAAAATACAAATTCAATACATTTTTAAATATTATAGCTTCAGTTAAAACGTGAAAACGATATGTTTAAAGAACATCAAGCAATTATTAAAGAAGAACGCAAAAGGCAAAGTGATGAAATATCAAAAACCATAATGAAACAAATAAATGAAATTGAAGAGCTCAAACTATCTATCGAACGTGAAAATACTGAAGCACGACGAAAGAGAATGAAGGTGTGAACACACTAAGCTTATTTAAAATATAGGCATTACAATTATTCTTATGTCCATAGGAGGGTCATAATGTTTTAATGGAACAGTTAAAAGCACGTAAGATACTTTTAGAAGAACAAAATGAAGCAAAACGTGAAATGTTTAAGCAGTCGATAAAAGAATACGAAGATTACAAAAAAGAGGAAAAACTACAGTGGGAAAATAAAAAACAATACAAATGGCAGTTTAGAAAAGACCTGAACGACCAAATTAAGTCCAGTAAAGAATTAATCGTAAGTGCTCATTATTCAAAATACGGTATATATATATATAATTTAATATAATAAATATACAATACAATGATAAAATATTTTTTACCAATGTACCAATCACAACATGTCAATATCACATGGTCGGTGTATAATATACACATACCTATATAACTATATTATTAACTATTAATTCGTTACATAATATTAAACCTATGAAAAATTATTAGTTTTTGAATCTGAAATTAAACGTCATTTAGTAGCGTATTATCGTGTTTGTTTACACGCAATTTTTATCGAGTGGAATTGCAAAAATCCAGATTCTCAGTTAAATTTTGGAATTTTCAGTTGTTACTCAAAATTATAATATTTTACTTCATTAGATAAATATTCTAATTCATTTACATACAAGATTTATTTAATTTAATTGATGTAATAAATTATTTTACTGTTTAGGAAAAACAAAGACAAATTGATTTGGAAAATCATCAAAAACTCATGATGGAATTAGCCGAACAAGAAAAATTACTAAAAAAACTATTATCTGAAATGTGAACTTACAAGTAATATGACTTTTACATGTACACTTGTTCATATTGTCTATTGAACTAACATTTTTATAATTTTATAATATCACGATTCACGATGGAACTATTTAGTTGACCTTTCTTCATATTAATGTTTATTACCTACTTAAGTACCTATCTGTATTATAGTGGGTTTCCTTATTTTTAGTATTTATCTTTTAAATTAATACGAATTTATATTTACTCTGAATGAATATACCTATATATGGTTTTCATTGTATAAGTGCATTATGCCATTATGTCATTATTATAGATTCCATAAAATTGTATCCATATAAATATTTGTATATAGAAATTCAATGTAGACTGTTGTAGTACATAAAGAGAATAATATCTAACTAGTAACTGTAGGTGTACAAAGTTTCTAATAAATATTATTTTCATTTTTAAGAACATTAACTATTTCAGTAGTCATTAATTATAAATATTAAATATATAACAACTCTAAAAATGGTGAATACAAGATTAAAGCACGTAGTAGCGTCTCCCTAAGGGTAACACGAGGACTAAAGGTAAGATGGGACATTGTTGTATCTCTAAAATTATTGAGTTTTTTTTTGAAAAAAATGTTTAACAAAAAATATAGTATGTTGGTTATACTGTAATAATAATGTTTTTTTATTATAATATGTTAATTTTAAGAGGGATGGAGAGTGAATAATTTTCGGACGAAAACATAGCTCACGACTTCAATCACTACGCCCAATATAATGTTCTGTTATTAATTTTGAAAGCAGATTTGAATTTGTCACTAAATTATCTATGCTTTGACAATTTTTTTTACTTAGAAATTTACTAACAAAAAGAGTATATAGTAATAGATCATATTCATAATTAAAATTTAAATACATTGATATAGAATATGAAAAATGTACGACAGTCAAAGCATAGTAAATTTAGAGGAAAATTCAAATCTGTTTTAAAAATTTAAATCGGAACATCCTACTGAGCGTAGTAATTGAAGTCACTGGCAGTATTTCTTGAAAAAAAATGTTTCTAATTTTATAAAGTAATATGTGGGGACATGTGCATGCGCGTAGGTAAAATGACAGACGTATTATGATGACCCTATACAACGTGATTGGTACTACGAATTACACACACTAATGTTCATTTACTTTCAACACATTCACAAGATCCATATGAACTAAAATATAAAATGCCTCAAATCAGTTTACAGTTGATTTCATAAATAATACATTATCCTTGTTTGCCAAACATACCAATTTATTGATCTAATGAAGCGATAAAAATTCTGAAAACAGATTTAAATTTATCGTCAAGTCTACTTGATATCGACTTTCCTCCAAATTTCTAAACATTTTATATTAAAAAAGAGTATTTAAAAATTGTCGTATTTTAATTTCTGGAGAAGTTAAAATCAAAAATGCGGGAAAGTCGAATTAAAGTAGACTTGACAACACATTCAAATCTGTTTTTGGATTTCATATCGCTTCATTAGATCAATTGGTATGTTTGCAAAGAACCAGTCTAAAATCCTATGTCACGTGTGTGTTAGACAAAAACAGAAAATTACGGTATCGAATCCCCTTAAGAAGACGCTATACGGCCACTTGTTGTCTTCGTCAAATGCGTAGGTAACATAATATAGAAAATGTACGCTCAGCAGAACGCGTTTAGCTCCGTTAGTTTAAAAATTAAAGTGAATCAACCTATTATGTATTATGAAACTTGATGGTAAGTACATTATCTATGTTTGTTGTTTGTATGTGGGTTTTTTACGATAGTTTAACGAACAAGTTATAATCTATTATCTATTATAATATAATTTCCACAGATATATAAAAATACTAGATAGACGACTCCCTATTCCTACCATGTAATAATTATGAAGCCAACAAAATGGCCGAAATACTCTTATCTAAAAGGTGAATGTTTACAAATATAAATTATGATAAACTGTGATAATTTTATGGCGGTAATCAAAAACTATTAAATATGTATTACAAATTACAATATCATTACAATATCATACACTTACTAGTTACAACACGGACTAAGATGTACTTATATTTTTAATTTTATGGTATGTCTTAGTCCTTGACTTAAAATTAAGATTAAAATCATAATTTATTGCAAAAAACGAGAAATACAATATAGATATAATAAACAAATTTCAAGCTCGTCCAATAAGCACATGCTTGAATTCTAATGATCTGAGTTCATATTAAAAATGAACTAAAATGAAAATAAATTTAACTTTATGTTATGTCATATTACAACAAAATAAAGTAAAACAAAAAAGATTTAATTTAATATTAAATATAAGAGAAAATATTATTAATATATATCTTATACTTGGTGAAATTACAAAAATTGGTTAAATTAATAATATATTTATGTAATAACAAGCCTCTTCTAAT
>WHPZ01581569.1:5253-84528 GCA_016617965.1 Macrosiphum rosae
TTTTTTTTTTGTGTGACATTACCCATACACACACTTTTGGTACGACATATATATAATAATATTATATATGATGGGATCCGAGGGCCATAGGTACATAAGACTCTCTTTCTCTGATATACATAATATTATATACATAGATGTACATATATGTGTTTGTAAGTACGCACGCGCTCTCATACACACAAACACGTCGCGACGTGGACGTATATAATATACATAATAATAATATGTATATGTGTGCAGTGCGTATAAATTCGATTTTCAAAAAGAAAAGCCGCCCGGGAGAGTATTAACTATATAATATATTATTTTATTTGTCCCTTTTTTTCCTTTCTACTTTTTGTCTCACTCTCTCTCTCTCTCTCTCCCTCGTTCGGAGGGTAGGTCACGTCGACGCGGCGAGTCGTACAAAGGGACACACGCTCGCTACCTAAACCTGCACGTTATGATGATGGACACGAACGGTCGCGTACGTATACGAATTTCTCTTGGAACAAGCTGCGGCAATAACAATAATCGTTTAATATTATGCCGAACCGTTGTCCGAAAAGGAAAATAATATTACATATAGTGTCGCAAGCATTATGCGCCTCGTGCGCAGGCGGCGGTGGACTCGTCGTCAAAAATTATTATACGGTTATTGTTGTTGGACGCATTATCCATCGTTTTAACACACGAAATATCGTCAGGCTCCCATAAACTGCATGCTCGGCGCTTGCGCCGGCCGATTAAAGACGATCATCGTCGCCAAACCGACGAAAGGTTAGGTGGTGAAACTCGGGAAACGCTCTGTCTGTTGTTATTATATCACAACGACATATACCTATATACTATGAGCCGCCGCCGCGTTACGCATTACAAAACGTATGATTATAATAATATGATATTAAAAATCCCCGAGGGGGTCGCAATAATTTCCAAGTGGTTTTTTACAATAACAACGACGACGGTTACTGCACTGCTGCAGCCATCTGCGCATTTGACATATTTTTTTTATTATATTATACTTTTCTATAAATACGCCTCGTTTACTAAGAGATAATAAAATAAATAGCGCAGGTATGATATCCGTTCGCGTTTTACCGTTTACCTGAACCATATCGCTTCATCTCTCCGTCACGGTCGTCGTTTTACAGGCTTCGGAATAACAAAGCGTTTGGATTCGAGTAGGTAAGTATTTAATTATAATCATTGCAACCACTTCTCGGAAAGTTTAACATTTACCTATAGGCACTAATAAATATTATACCCAATCTTAACTGTAAAAGACAACCATGTCTTTATATTATTATAAATAATAATTTAGGTATAACGCAATCATCTCAAACCCTTCTCGGAAAGTTTAATATTTACCTAGGCATTAATCAATTATATCCAATCTTATGGAAACTGTAAAAGGCAACTATATCTTTATATTATCGTTTAATTCTCTTTACAGTTGTAAAAGAAAAAAGGTTGCAGGTATACCGAACGCATGAACAGATGTACCGTAAAATCTGATTGACGTACAGTAAACTCTGAACTATGTTTGTCTTAGTAGTTTGCATACCTATAAATGATGTAATGGAATGCTTATTATAATATGTTGTCTTTAAATTTCAATAATAAATGATAGCTCTCTAGTCGCTGCCGTAAAAACCTACCATACACAGCAGCTTCATTTTTCAAGTGTACATTACCATTTGTCACTGTAACTGAATAGGTTCGAAGTAAAAAGAGCTTAAAATTAGGTAGTAAAAATATTTTAAACATCTTAATGTGCAAAGAAAACTAAAATTTAAGGAATAGTGGAATGTTTTAAGTTTCTGCAGTGAATATAGTTTGCTAATAATAGCAAAATAACACAAATCGATTGAGGGTAAGTCGTTATTACCGAATCGAAAATAAATATCCTACGCCGACACTAGACGCTGTATTGGCTACCAATAGTTGGCTGGCCCTTACGAGCACAGTACTGGCCAAAATTGTATCCAGTACTACACTAGTGCTGCAAAACCACTGGAAGCCAGTGTTGATACTGGCATACAACAGGTGCCGAATGAATAGTGAGCAAGAGCCAGCCAGTGTATCTGTAGTTGTGCCAAGCAGTGGTTGAATATTAGTACATTACTGGCACACTACGGGAGTCCCCTCCATATACAATATAAGTAAAGGCTAGCCAGTTCCTCACATGGTTGTGCCGAGCTTAGGATAAGTATTGGCACACTACGGGCAACGGGCCCCATATAAGTTATTAGTCAAAGTATGTCAGTACCAGTGTCTCTGGTAGTTGTATTCCCATCCCCCGTTCGTCTAAGGGTGGTTTTAGATGAGCCGCTTGGTGTAAAACTACTTGCTATGTCAAAATGTTGGTTAGACCACACTGCAGGAGCGGCTCCAGGGGGCCACTAGGGGCCACAGCCCCCTCCCAAGCCATATTTCTAAAAAGTTGTATACCGTTAAAAATTTTATTATTCTTGTGGAATTGAAACGTGTGCGTATATTGTCATATTTTAGGGACTACCTAAAGGTAGATTTTCAAATTATTTTGATTTATTTCGATCTGTTGTCTATTTTACACCACGAACCTATTTACACTGTTATAAAAAATGTCGGTACCTATGTCGTATTGTCATGAATTCAAGTTTAACACTTCCATTACAATAACGCCACTCAATATTATGAGCTCGACATCTAAGGCACAGCAGAGATCAGAAAGGTTACCTACTTGCCCACTTTTTTAAATTATAATAAAATCTAATGATCCACGAAAATATAATTTTTGATTATATTATATTACACATATATTATACTTTGGGATATCATCGTAACTCACCAGTTTCAAAAGTTCGGGGGTCGAGGAGCCTGTTATATTTAGATAATTTATTAAGAGTTTTCGGAGTACTTTGAATTTTTTTTCAACCGTAACTCAGGAGCTTCAGGAAAGATGGTTCAAATATTAAATTCCAGTTGACATGTCTTATTATTACACAATAAACTATAAGTTACAACAATGTAATACAAATTAAGTGTAGTAGAACTTACGAACAGTACCATCATCCTAGCCCCTAGGTTTCTTAGTATCGGGTTGCTGTATATACATGTCCCGGAACTAACGAACTTAACATGGTGTGTGTCTTATATATTTTTAAAATTGTTTGTTATGTGTATCCGGATGACTATAATAATATACCTATATCTTTAAGCCTATTCCTCATTATAAATAATTATGTTTTTAGTAACAGTGACACACATTATTAAGTTTATACTCATAATTAAATTCATTATTCTAGCTAGTTCACAACATAATATGTAACAATGACATATATACAATAATAATAAGACCCGCTACAGTATTTTTTTTTTTTTATACATTTCTAATCATATTATATTTTTTCAATATTGTACGTCAAATATAACTCTTTAAATCATATTTGATGCGATAATATATTTTAAAATCTTATATCATTGGGTTCGTCACGCACACAATCGTCGTTCGTGGCGATAAAGCTAATAGCTTGTATGCGTAGGTGCCGACGAGACGATTTCACAATAGTTTATTATCATAATATTGGCAATGACGATAATGTTTAATGTGAAAATATAGACATTAATGTGACAACGTGAAGACTTTCCGGTCTATTCGGAATGACAGAATGTGCGGAACATTACAGGTATACCTACTTTTTTACAGCTTACACTTTATCGTATTACACACTTAAAACGCGGTTAATGACAAAAACGACGATTCAATTACGTTTCTTAAGTCCCGGCGACCCGTACCCAGGTGTCGTACACATCAGCTACCTATGTATATATAATAATAAATAATAATATACCTATACCTACCCGAAGGATTCATAATGCGTGTTATGATATTATCCTGCGCATTTGAGACGGTGTATACATATATGATGTGTAGGTAGGTAGTATAATAATATAACATCATAATATAATAACATTATACCTCCGCCGTAGTCGTAGTCGTCGTTGGCGGCGTAAAAATCTATTGAATCCGATTACAAAATAATAATAATAATAATAATAATAATCAATAGCCACTTCTTCGTCTAAAACAATTACACGCGAGCTGGCGTGCGACTACGGTAGGGTTACCTACACCTATATAATATAATACCTATCGCGGCGGCGGCGGCGGACCGTAATGTCTTAATTTGTTTTTCTTCGCTTGGGTCTCGTGTTATTATTATTATTATTATTATATTACCTATATTATTATTTCTCTCGGTCCCACACCACACACACAACACACACTCACATCCGCCATGAGAGACGTTGACCGTTGCCGCGCGAGCCAACCGATCGCGGTGTTAAAATGTCACGATGAAAAGACCGAAATTTGCCATTTCATGATTTATGTGCGTGTCATGTATTGTGTGCAGGCGCTCGCAAACATACGTTATTATTATTGCTATTATTGCTATTATTATTATTATTATTATTACACGATATAATATAATACACGTATAGAAAGACGGTTCCATGACCACTAATTGAGACACCATACACCCATCAACTATAAGCTATCATTCCACATTGTTGCGAATACGTATTATGGGTATAACTATAATATAACATACCTTTTTTTTTTTTACACCGATCTAATGGGAATATCTATAAACATACACGTAATGTAATAACAATATTTCCTAATATTACTTATACATTAATATATAATAATAATTCCTTGTATCACATATTATTATTATATACGAACGTCAGTGTGTATTTTGTGTAAATGTTAAAATAAGAATTACCGCAATTTTTCATTCTAGCGGAACGTATATAACGTCGACCGGGGTACCTACCACATCTTGTGAGGTCTTTATAATAACAGGTTGGTCGACACAGGAACCAGCATGAGGCGTTGTGGGACGCCCTAAGGCCCACTATTTGGTACCTCCCCTTGACACCTTGGCTAATTCTCTATCATTACCAACACGAAACCGGCAACTGGTCATAGCCTTGTGTGTGTGCGTGTGTGTGTATCATGACCAGCCGACGTTTTATGCTTTCCGGATCGAACACACGAAATAAAATTAACACATACGCCGCCGACGATGACGATCAAGCTGTATCTGAGCAGCATCGAAGAGGATCGGTATACAGGGTGTGTGTGTGTGTTTGTGTTGTACACGTTTCATCGTTTGCACTTAAGTGTATCGTAGGTTTTAGCGATAGGGTTCTGGTTTAGATCATTATTTGGAAATAAAAATTGCCTAACTTGCAGTTGTGTGCTATCGCCAATATAATATTATGCAAATTGCCAATTGGGCTGCGGTTTCAAACGATAAAAGTTATCTGCCATTTCGTTTCCAGTTTTTGGAACACCTCTCGGTTTATCGACCGTCGATACAGTAAACATATTATTATAAACTTATATAGAAAGTTCGAAAGTATATTCACTGCGACTGCGCTACCGACTGTTATAGTGCAGTGATATACATATTCCGTAGTATATGGACTGAGAGTGAGACATTTCGTAATGTGTCCCCACAAGTGTTGATACAATAAGCTTTTTACACGCACGAACAAAAATAGTGTAGACGACATTTTACTACAAAACAATTTTTTTATGGCACATCAAGTCGAAAATCATATAGTCTTATTGAACGGATTAGATTTCATCACGCATTCAGGTTTAAGGATTTTCAGACATCCTGTACAAGTTTACAAGTGGCATGCACAGCGATATAGCTACGCACGAAATCGTTACATAACTGTCATAATATAACCACACGCACAATTCACACACGCACAGCAACGACTATAAGTGAGCATGTATATGAGGCTGATCCGTTTCTTCGTAAAATGTTATTATGGTTGTAGTTATTTTCAACTGAAGGATCAATATGTGATGCAGCCGACCGAATATATTAGCTAACAATAAAGTTTTTATCAGTTTTGGATTAATTCTATATGATTCGTAACACTTGAATCGTCCAAAAAATGTACATATTCCTGCAGTGATAGTGAAACGAATTTTGTCTTTATTGAGTTTCACATTGAATTATTCAGTAATTGTTTTTTTTTTTTTTTATCAACAAAATATGATCAGTCTCCATTTTATAAAATATACTTCACTATCTAATATTATTTGGTAATAAAATATATTTTAAAGTAAATTTTATACCATTATTAATTCATACTTTTAACATTTTCAACGATTTATTAGATATATTAATTTTTATATTTCAAAAATACACAATAACTTTCATTTTTTGCAAACAGAAAATAGTATTTTTAATGAAAATGTAATAAATAGATATACAGTGTATACACAATTAATATAAACATAATATCCACATTTTTTGAATAATGATCAATACTCGTGTAGTTTTATATCATTATACTCATATAGTATCGTATTTAGTAAAATAATAGTTTATGTGCGATGTACAGCAAATATTGAATAGCAATTATAGAAATGTGTTAAAAATATGATATATTAAATACATAACTTGTAATTATCAGTGAATACTTAATAATGTTAATAAGTAGTTACAATATAATTATTTTTATTTTAGAGGTAAATACGGCTTACTAAACAACTAAACAAGTATTCAAAATAATTTATTTTTGATATTTAAATATTTTATTAGTAGGTTAAAAATTAAAATATCGTTCGTATTATAATAGTACCTTGATAATAATCGTCTACTTATATTTAACTATCCTTTAAATTCAGAGTGAACAGCCAAAATAACTTTGATATATTTAAAAAATCGTAGAAAGCATATTAACTTTAACTTTTTATATAAATGAATAAACAAAAAAATTGGCTGACCTTGTGTTGTTTACATGAACTAAATTTTAGAATAAACATTAGATATTATACAGATGTATTTATTATAGAACATTATAATAGAAATTATTTATTACTTGTGAATTTTTTAATGTATGAGTGATGGTTACTACTGTCTCTTTAGCTTTATTGTGTATACCTAATTGTACTCTTAATGATTTAATGAATACCTATATTATGTAAACTTAGATTTTGCTAAATTATGTTTTATTTGATATACTTATATGGCTATATATACTTTGTATTTTATTTTTACTTTACTTGCACATTTCCAACTTATAATATTTAATATTGGTATTTATTTATATTATAATATTTTTTCTTTTTACTTTCAAATTTGCTAAAGAAAACAAAAATGTTTGATGTTGAGTGGCTATTTTAAGTTTTTTCTAAAAAACCAAATATACACAAATTTAGTAATATATGACAATAATAACATACAAAATTACAATGATGGAAATTAAAAAAAAATCATTAGCTTAACACTTCAAAGACATCGCGAACATTATATATTATCCATTTTTATGATAAACTACGACTTACCTAATATATTTTTAAGAACTGTATAAATGATTTTTTCCTATTTAAAACTTTAAAATTGTTAAATGGCTTCAATAGTTTTAAATCAGTCTGTTGTTTGTTTTTCAATTTTAAACTGAACTTTGGGTATAACGGTAAACAATTGTTTTTATTTGTACGTTTCTACTTCGTATTTGCCAACTGCGCCAACAGAATATAATTGTTAATCTAAGTATATAAGCAACTTATAATACACAATAATTATTTATTTACATTTGCATTCATTAATTACATACCTACATGCAGAGGCAACACATGAATAAACTGATACTTTTAAAATAGGTTTCTGTGCTTTTCCGTGCTTAAAAATAGTTAATATTTTATGAGAGGACATTGGCTACCTCCTGGCTGAAAGTCACAAAAATCTAGGTCAACTCGGGTCGTATTATGCTAAACTCATAATTAGACTTATAAAATGGGTCAGGTAATACAATTATAGTATCGAAGTGTAAAATCATACAATAAGACATTTATGTTTGACTTTAACCTTTATGATAATACAATATGACGTCTATAAAGCATTTAGCATTTTATGTATTCTGTTTTTTTTTATGTGTCATTCTAATATCCTTCAATACATCTTAATATATATAAAATAAATCGTAGGTACTTCACATTCGAAATAATAACAGTAATAAACATTAGACATTTATAACTTTATATAAAGTTTATTATTATACACTTGTATAATCATGAAATTATTTTAATGGTCATCTAAAGTCCATTGACTGTATCTTATTTCTGAATATTATATTGTTACTCGTTACATTATATATTTTCTTTCGTAGCTTAAAAAATAAGTTATCGGTACAGAAAGTGTAGGTATCGTGTGTGCATTGAATCGCACAATATTAATGTAGAAAAAATCTTTAATTCATTTTCCTTGCGTTTAGAGTATGCAAAACACTAAAAATGTGTCTACTGTGCCTTTTAGTTATCTATCTGTTAAAAAAAACTAGCGAAGACAGGATTTTAAACGTTTTGTGTCTCGTATAATAAGAAAACATAAACCTATTGTGTCAAGACATAATTTATTATACTAATTTTATTTTCAACAAGATTGAAGTCGTGTGAATCCGGAAACGAATCGACTAAGTACCTACTTCATGTAAATTATACATGAGTAAATAATTAAATCATGATGTCGTTTTGTGGGCGAATAGTTTTCTTCCTGTGTCTATTATATGGCGACGACACTTATTATAAGTGTCTTCGCCATATGTGTGGTTCACTTATTATTATTATTATACCTACTAGTTCTCTGGAGATCGTATATACAATGCTACTTGTATTACGCATAATATACGAACGACGCGCGTGCCGTTCCATTTGTCGTCCTGCACATTTTGTAGTAAAACTCGGGCAACTAATAATTATTGCTATGTCCTCTATCCGCGTCAGCATCACTATCCCTCTCTGTCCCTCTCACTCCCTATATATTTCTCTCTATGTATCTATATGTGTAGTCCCCTCTCTCTCTCTCTCTCTCTCTCTCCGCGTCTCTTTCTCCGTGTCAGTCGTTTTCACGCCACCTATATATAGCGTATAATATATAATGTGCATTTTCTCCGTCTGTGCACTGCTGCTGCTGCTGCTGCTGCTGCTGCCGGTCCACGTACGAACTCACATATTACTCCACACATCGCGCACACGTAATATATTATTATGCGTATTTATATCTGTAATGGCGTTTCCGTGTAACGAGCTAACGAATGGGGCCATTATTAGTGGATAGGTATAATAACATTGTGTCGTCGCCGGAGAAATGCGACGCTATTTCGGACCGAATCGCGTGAACCGGAGCTGGCGCGCGCACCGTGGGGTGTAAACGCCTTTCCCCCCCGCGCAAGTCGGTGGTGGGTTTTAATAATCGTTTTCCTTTTTATTGTTGTTTATTTATTTATATTGTACTACTACAGATGCTCTACAATAACATTTATAAATATTAGCAAAATATAAAAATGATTTTCGAACCAGTTCCCCGTAATAACAGTGCGATTTTTTTTATTTTCGTCATCCGTCTGTCTGTCTAGGTAACTAACTATGCCGAAAACTCGATTTATTTTCGACGTGCTCGAGGTCGAAACGCGGTTCGTGATAGTATACATAATATTATCCAGTTAGTCGGTATATTATATATTATACATAGTTTTTTTCCACGTATTTTTAACCACGTCGTTTTACAATGCATTCCTACATCACATAACTTTATATGGGTTTTAACGTTAGGTTTTTTTTATTTTTTGGTTCTTCTTGTTTTCATAACTAATTAACCTGACCTTATCGCGCTGACGCATATTTTTCGTTTACACTAGCATATAAGTAGATTAGACTTACATAATATAATATTATAAAATTAATATACTTTCTTAATTAAGCTACAAGTTTTTTTTTATATACAGCTAAGATGTTCAACTTTTCAAATCAGTAATATAGGTAATATAACTTTATTTTTTTTTAACTGAACAATTAAAATATCTGACTATAATTCGTTTTTAATCAAATTTTAAAGAACATGATACCTAATTTTAAAATTAAAATTATTTTTATTAAGTTCATATCGTAAATGATATACTAAGTATTACTCGTATTATAGTATAAGTCTTATAGGTGCATAATTCAATCAAACAATAAGTGTAAAAATAAAATAAAAATATTTCACAAACTCCTTCTACTGTTAAACATAATGTATCCCTATTGTGTTAAGACCAATAAGTAATTATGATAGGCTTATGTCCTCAGAAGTTGAGGCCTTATCAACCCAATAAAAAATCAAAAAAATAACAATAATTGTTTCAAACGTTCAAAAAATACAATACCAACTTAATGTCGATTATTTCATAGTATAATATATGTAATTATGTTCGTATAAAAAACTTGCATTATGTTTATATTATGCACTATTCGATACTTAAGCTAAAAAGTTGGTCGTCCTCTGAGATAATAATTACCTAATCAGTAAACAATAGGACAAAATATCTTGACCAGCGATGTTGGATGTTGAAGGTATTTACTTACTTATTTGAATTTATTAAACTAAACCTTGAATTACGCATACATATGTTAAACAAATAATATTTGAAACATTTATTTTATTTACAATAATTGTAATTTAATATTACAACTCAGTAAATATAGTAAATAATGCAACTATAAATAGTATATGTATACATCAATATACCTACACGACCTAAAACAATATGATACATGACGTTATGTTATTGTCCTGTTTACTGTTATTATGTCATTCAATTAATGAACACATTGAACAATATTACTTAACTGAAATTAAACAGTTATTTAAAGCATTTCAGAGAGAATATGAAAATGATAAATTATTTATGAGGAATTATAATATCAACTTACAGAAAAAAAAACTAATTAGAATTTATACAAATGGAATCAGGTTGGTCTTTTGTGTACCTACGGAGTGTTATATTATTATGTATTGTTATGGTTACGGAGGCCCTTAATAAATTATCGTTATACCTACTGGGAAGAATATTAATTAATATTGTGATATAAAAAAATAATAATTAAAGTAGCTATTAAACATAATTATATGATATTATTATTTTAACAGTATTATAGATTGGAAAACGTTTTGATGGATACAATAATATATACCATTGTGATATTGTATATATTATTAGGTATGTAAGTATATGGAGTAGTGGATTAACGTGGGAGGGGAAGAAGGGCCTATACCACCATGGCCCACTAGCCTAACGTCTGTCGGTTAATAAACTAGTCTATGTTTTAATAATACTTGTGACGTAGAACTATTAAGACTTACATCTTATTAAATTGTATACACTAACTTATAAGTTTATTATTTAGGTTTCAGAATCACATTCGTTTCAATATAGGTAGGTAAGTACTAAATAAATATCCTACTGCTTTATACTTTGTATTTATAAATGGAAAACCGAAATTGCATGTAACGTCATCTCATGTTAACGCCAATTAGATCCACAGTCGACCCATGTAATTAATTTAAGTATTTTTATAGAAATATGTATTTAATATTGATTTAAAAAAATGTTTATCACCCCAAAAATAATCTCAGATAATAAACTGTTAACATATGTATTTTGTGTTACTAGAACAATTTTTGAGGAACATTATATTACATATTTTTTAAGTTATTAAAATTTAATATTTTATAATTTTTTGACTAAGTGAAAAATAATTTACAAATGTTGGTGATTTTGTCGAATTTTGTCAAAATCGGAACTTCGAAAGATTATAAAAACCATCTTTACTTCTATTTTTGTTGATATTTTTAAGTTTCTATAAGTGTAACTTTTGAGGAATCTTATTTTTAATTTAAGCTAAGGTCCCTTACCTTCCCATGATTTCCACAACTGTAGCAGTATCAGCTCCTCCGTCTTGCATGTTTATAGTTAGAATCTAATAGGTAATTCATTTGTATGTTTAATATTTAATAATATATATTATTTTAAATCAAAATTCGATCTGTATCGATGAACAGATTTATTAGAAGTCAAAATATTATCTCAAATGTTATTATTATAGGGGGTTGTCATACATACTGATTTTCCCGGACTTCCGGTTTTGAATATATCGTGTCACTTTTTAAAGTGTTTGGGCACAACCAATTTTCCCGGTAGTAAACTTCAATAATTATTGTTTTTTGTTAAAATGTAATCTTTTATTAAATATTTTTAGTAGAAAAATAATATGACCGTTAACCATATTTTTTTTTATAAAAATATTCAAAAAATCTTTGTCCCGACTTAAGTAAATTAAAATATGGCTACAAAATATTTTATGACAAACAACTATACAATACACATTTCAACAAAATTATATTGCGGATTAGAGTGTGTGGTATTTACAACGCCATATATTCTAGTGGACCGATAATCGATTAGGATTAATGCGTGCAATATTGGATGGAAAATAGTAATTATATTTTTTTTTCTCAAATATTTTTTTATTAGTCTATATCTGTTACAAGTTTGAACGATGAGCTTAATTGACGACAATAAAATAATGATATGGGAAAACAGAGCGAAGAAGCCTCCCAGTAGGGTACTTCAAATAATAATATAATATTCTCAATAATGTGTTAGGTGAAAAGGACGATCGTCGAACATTGTGCCACCAACAGACTCGCAGGATGTGCCGGTCTCTCGCAGGTGAATTTTGTATATTCAATTTTTATTTTTCACAATAAAATATCGTAGGCACCTTTATAATATATTATATTACAACCATTAATAACAATCATTGTGATGCACTGAACTTATTATTATATAGTATTATTCATTGATTCGCGATTACGCAGCTATTTTTCCCCCGTTTAGTTTCAAACCGACACGGTTCATATTATTCATTTTATGATATTATATAATAAAATATAACACACGCATACTTGTATTAATCTTATATATGTAAAACCGTGTTTCCAATTTTGTTACACTTGTCATTTAATAAATTATATTTTGCCTCATCCGCGCATAGCACGCTGCAATCACAATAAACGATGACGAAAACACATAATATAGGTGTATATTTGTATATATGTATGTATATAATATATACACACCTGTAGTTGTAGTTAATAGTGTTAATACATGTTTTTATAAAAGAGACAAGAGTGCATATGTATGTATGAGATGTCTCACCGTGTGAGTCCCCTTTTGATAAGTTGTTTTTTTATTAATGTTTTTAAATGCTTATGATTTATAAAAAAAGATTTTATGAGTGTTGATAATACCAACAGTTTTCAAATTATTATAGCTTATGAGTAATTTTTACGCTTTACACCTATTATAGTAATTCACGCATAATCTAAAATAAAAATAATTGCTTTTTTCGTATAAATTAAAAATCTAAAATAGTTTACTGAAAGATCTAATTTGAGTAAACATTTTTTAGTTGAACTACTAATTTCCACCATGTTTCTTAATAGATGTTATTATGTAGCGGTGTAAGTTTTCAAGCTTTTGCAGGAATTGGGTACCTAGTACTAACATGACGTACTAGTACAAACATGGTGGGAAAGTCTATATTATATAAAAAGTATTAATTAATATTAAACAAAATAAAACACATTTAGTGATGGATTGGGTAGACATTTAAGATTAAGGATGATACAATAAATATTACATGGACACACTCCGTTTGGTAATCGCCGCAACAATAGAACGTTATTTAATATTTCACGACAACTTAATTATTTTACAATTTCAGTGAAAATTTGACCGAACTATACATAATATTATATTGTGTTTTCTATTTGCTTATAACTACCACAATATTTGACAACAACAAATATAATATTGCTATAGAAACGACGAACACGTGTTTATCGTCATTTATTTATTTATTATGACCGGTAACATGTCAATATGTCATAGACGCGTATGATACAAGAAAATATAATTTAGGGACAAAATGTTTTGGGAAATTATTTACCACGGCAAAAATAAATATCAAATGAGATTTTCTTCTATATGGTGTTCCTTTAAAATATTTTTAGTAGCAGAAAAACTTAATTTATGTTATCAGAACAGCATGTAAATAATGATATAACAACAATAAACAACTAAAATAATTTAAAACAAAATCTGATGTTTTTTAACTCCAATAAGAGTTTGCATTAAGATTATAGTGTGAACAATATGATAATGTTAAAAAAACCGTCCACCCTCAGTAAGCCAAAATCGACGTGTGAATTTGTTTGGCATTGAGAACATATTTTGTAGTTAATACAACTTCGAATTTCTATGTGTACATCAACATTTTTTTCGGGAAAATGTACACTGGAATGAGAAAATCCAGAAACTAATTCATAAAACAATTGTTATTTTGTGGAAAGTTGTTGACTTTTTAAATACATTCCGATTTTTTATTTTCTAGTTTCATATTATACATTACCCCTCCTACAGGTTGTAGTGTGATAATAGTTTGTATTTATAAACCACGCATCAGCGGGCCATCGTACTTAATATGGGATAAATATAGCTAGACCAAGTCCTGCCGAACAGCGTTTATTTACACTTATTACACCATACCATTATAGTAATATAGCCTCTTATATAGAGTAAGCATAATGTAGAATAAGCCATTATTTTATTTCTCCGACGAATTCGTGGGCACTTCACACTCCTTTTATACTGTAAATTATTAGTTCAAACTCTGGTTGATGGCGGGCGTAAATAGTCGTAAAGTTCTCGAGAAATCCAAACACGTTTATACCCACGTCTCGTAATCATATGGTTAATATACCTATGAATATAAATGTTAATATCCCGAAATAATTCGTACCTATATACATTATACGATTTGCATTTTCACACGACAAAAATAGGGGTTGGCGTGTAACCGCGGCTTGATGCGATATTCCGGTGTATAATACCTACCTATATATACCCAATAACAATATCACGATCCACTATCCTATATTATTGTTATTATTATTATTATATACAAATACCGGCGCATACCTACACCGCGGATCGATGAATGCAGACGGCGCGTATGGGTATGCCCAATAAGAATACACGTATACAAGAAATGCGCACGTATATTACACACAAGAGTAATATACATCTATATACATACGTATTATGTACGCCGTACTTACACGTGCAAGTAGTATATACTCGTATATGTGTATCGCTAATTTCGACACAATAACAATGGACAAAGAGCGTCGAGGAGGCGGAATGGGTGGTGTCGGAGTGAAAGGTATACCGGCGATGGGCGTGCGGGGTGGAGCGGTGGCGGCGGCGGCGGAGAGAGGAAAAAAAAAAGTGTGGACTAATGTTGGACAAAACGCCTTGCCCGCGGGGAAACCACACAAGATGATGTTCAGCAGGAGTCTGTGTTAACACCTGTTTTTAACAGTAGGAAACCATGTAGATCTAGATTTCTTTTCTGTGCGCGGCCCGTCGCTGTACATAATGTGTTTATCCGTCGTTTATCGTCACCTCTTTTCTTCTTCGTCTTCTTCTTCTTTATTTTTTTCCACCGGGTCCACTCCGGACGCGCATTACACGCTCGTCCCCCGGGCACAATGCGACACGGTGCCGATCGCTGGCCAGGAGCATTCGGGCAAAGGCGGTCCGCGGCGATGACTGTGCGGCGGCCGATGAGGCGAGGGTGGCGGTGGTGGTGACCGCGAAGGGGTCGTCGACGGTGGCCCGAAGGGGGCGGATAGCGGCGTGGGCGTCGGCCGGACTACGGATAGGGGTCGCTAAAAGGAAATAATTGTATTACATATATTATAATACATTATTATTATCGTCATCATCATCATCACCATCGCCATCGGTTCTTGACAAATATGTTTTCGATTCGGTCGATATATTATAATAAACCGCAATTTGTATACGACACATTATTATTGTTATATAACGCCTACCTACCGTTTTTCCATACGAGACAATCACTTATATCTGCTGCGGCAGCGGTATGTGAGGTACCTCTATTGTGCAGGGTCCGGGGCCACCGTGTTTTTTTGTTTTCGGTGTAGACTATAAGGCAACAGGCGGTGACCCTGCGGTAAGACATCTAAAGTTCCGAAACTCTTAATAACTGTTCGATACACAAGTACCAGGTGGCAGGTTACTAACCAGGTGAACTATACAGCACAAATAAATAACATACAAAACATAAAATGTTTTAAATCAATTAATTTAAAGGAAAAACTGCAGCATCGTAAGACTGTCGTCGATTCCCCGTATACGTATATATACAAAATTTAGCCAATTCAGGTACCTAAATTACAATAAAACTCATGTCTAGAGTATACATTGGATACATATATACAGGAATAATATATATGAAATAATAGAGTGCAGCGTATTCGGATCACTTATAAGGGTGACTTTACAAACATGCACGATGCACCCCCCAATTTGTTTCCTTTTATAAGTCATCCATTCAACTCCGATTTCACCCAACCAATTAGTATATTTAAGGATCATAGTTTCAATTACTTAAAATTTTTATATAATTTATTTTAAGGAGTTTCATGTAGCGATATAAACACCACAAACTCTTAAATATCTCGAGGTCTTTAAGAATACTTGACAGAATTTAACAAAATCAGATTTGTAATAAATAAATTATTAAAGAAAAAGTGGGGGAGGAGGTGAGCTTGATAAATCACTATTTGTATTATTTTAATAAAATTTTTTTTTAATTTTATTATCTGCAAGTAAATTTATGAATTGCCATTTTGCAAGTGAAGTGATTGGATACCATAATATCTAATGGTATTCGTTCGTATCGCGACAAAAAATACGAAACTACGCCACTGAATGACACGTTTTATTTTTAGGGGCATAATTTGACCAAAAAAGAAATGAATTTTTTCAGTCTTCTTTTTAGTATACTTATATGAATGTATGATTGTATAAAGCTTATACTATAAACTACAGTCACGTCAGAGTTTTAAAATTATTATTAATAATAAAGACGATGTTATAGTATTGTGTCAGCATATTCCTAATAAATTATTTCTATGATACCTACATAATAAAATCTTAATAAAACGTAATATTCATAATAACATCATAGTATCACACAAGCATTAGGAAAAATTCTGAAATATTTTATTCACACCATCTTGTAGTTTTGATACGCCTGAAACATTTCTAAAACAGCCACACTAGTGCAGAATCGAACCTCTAGAACAATACTGCTACAACTCGAAATGCATAAATTTTGTGATATTACTACTTTCGAATAGTGAAAAAAAGCTCTATAAAATGCAAGAACGCCATATTCAATATAATTTTTCATTTAGCCACTAAAAATATGTGTCAGTATTGAATTATTAAATTTTTAGCCAATTTTCAAATCAAGAGAGCCATATTTACTTTATGGCAGTATACTTGTTTTAATTTATTCAATTAATCACTGAGGTTAAAATTCTAGACTGCCTTATTTCGATTTGTGGTGTTCTTACAGCAAATAAAATCTAATTATATCGTGTGATATGTTGAGTGCAAAATGGTAATATTTAAAGTTGTGGTGGAATTGCATTTTATAATTTGTTATATCGCAGCCACAATATGAAATGCTGCCATATTTTAGTATATGACTGTCTTAAAATCAATGTCTGTATGCAATATAGCCACATCTCAAAATATGGCAGTGTTGCACTTCCTTAAAAAATTGTAAAAAAGCCACAAATCTTACTTTATGGGTATAAGATATTTCATAATATTTGAAAAAGTCATATTGTAAAGTATCTTTGCAAGTATTTAAGTTTTTTAAAATTTTAGTAAATGTTTTGGAGGGCTGTTAAAGTTGTAGGTGGAGCTTGGCTGCAGTTGTCCCTATTTTCACATATGATACTTAAGATAAGTCTATATAATAAAGGTCTCTTTGTGACAAGGCTGTGTTACAGGGGCGTCATTTCAACTTATTTTTGTTGGTGCCAAAATGTTTGAAGGCCATTCATTACCAGGCCACATATTTTTATTTTTTTTTTGGGGGGGGGGGTCCAGCGGGGACAAAAACTTTAGAATATTTGTATAGTTTATTTAATATGTCACTTATATTAGCATGAAAATATCACAATATTGTTACTATTTTTGACGAACTATGTGTAGGTACATTTAATGTATTTATTTTATATTGTGGATGCCTACCAGTGTACAGTGGTATTTACACTTGGTAAATAAATGTATTGGTATAAAACACCTTTATAATAAAATACCTAACCGATCTAAACCTACACATTTCTTCTCCCTGCATACTTAAATTATATAATATAGCTAGCTTAATAAAACCAGAAATTTATTTTATGGGTACCTACCCTTCTTCATAATGTCTGTGTTATAGTTTTATCAATTATAATATTGTGGGACCAAAAAACCATAGCAAACATTCTTGGAAATTAAACACTAGTACAATACATTTTTTTTTAATACTGAAAAAATATAAAACACTTAGGTATATAGATACGTGTTCGTTTATCACCGATGTTCGCATATCACGTTATTGGTTATTACTTATTTATTAACCTAGCACCAAAATTATTTTATGAATTTTTTAAAATTAATATAAAAATGTACCTGCTTATATTATGTAAGCTGCATATTTCGATAATTTTTAGTGCAACAAGTCAAGTCCCGAACCCTAAATTTAGTTATATTCGAAAACTGTAAAAACTTGGCTTTAATCTATACTTAAGCACCCCCCATTTCATAATCCTGGCTACGCCGCTGAATGTGAGTGATTGTATTTATTTAATTTAAATATAAAATAGTTGAGTACTTATGTTTTTATCAATAGTTTTTGATATAATATCCTTGAATATATTGAGAATAAGATTGACTGTTATTTCTTAGAAAATATAAAACAAATAACATAACGAATGTATTTATTATACACTTATTACCTTTACAATTATGCAGCCCATACTAAAAATATTTGAAGCTGGCCTGCAGGTTGAGATGAAAATAAAAGCTGAAATGACGTACCTCTAGTAATTTCATAACTTTTCTACAATAAGACGTACAGATCATAATGATAGTAACAAATAACTCAATTTTGATACAGCCATCGCTAGTTTGGATAGTAATTCTAAGTACAAACATTACGAGTGGTTACTGGTTAGAACCTAGGGACTAAGAAGAAATAATATTATGTAATTATTTTACTCACGCATGATGCATAATAGTATAGTAGTTAGATACGTGCTGTAGTGTCAATATATGGTAGTAAATCGATTTATTGTAATTTAGTTTTATCCAAACAAACTAACGAGAAACGTTCATAACGTGCAAAGTATATATTATTTTAATTTAGACCAGTTTAATTATTAAACTAGAATTATTATGGATACTATATGTATTGTAAGTATAATAATATAATATGTTGTCGATACTGACATAATATTATTTACACAAAATTAGGAAGGTTTTCTTCCTGAAAAATTATATTAAATTATTTATTCATCAGATCTGAATTTAACTAGTTCACGTAGGTACCTATTCCTATATTTAATTATTACAAAATAAATAATAATATATTCGCACCCTGACTCATAATGCGATTTAATTTTGAACGTTTCGTGTTTGAACCAATCGATATGGATACCGAATAGTGTATAGGTAGGTACAATATAATATACGTCGTAGGGCATGTACACATTTTCACTCAGAACTTTATCGTTTATTCGTAATTTCAAGACCTTGATTTAGATATTACAAGGTTTCGAAATAGGTTTTGTATTTTTAACTACTACTACGGTCATTATATTATTTACGCGTTACGCCATTTTGTAGTCGTACGAATGCTCATAACACCATGTGAGGTTGGCCGTCGGTTTGTTTTTCATTTAAATAAATCGAAAAATAACAATAAAAATACACCCACGCACAATATATTGTTATTATACACACCTACTATAGCTATTGTGCAAACGACGGTATGCTTAATACGACGGTAAAAACGGGATGTGAATATTATTCTTTGTCGCGCCATTGCTCCGCGTGTATAATATATAATAATATGTATCAGTGATATTTTATATAATACGCGGTGGACACCCTTTTATTTCGACTGGTTATTTTGTTCGTCCCGGGTGTCGGAAAACTCGAAAACTCACGCCCCAAACCGTTGCCGCCGCGCGTTCCAAAAACACAATTTATGGCCCCGGCGGCACGACCAAAAGCCACTGGGAATCGGTCCAGAAATTTTTTCACACCATCCATAATTACGAGGCAATGGGTATTTTGGGTGGTCCTAAAAAGAAAGAAGAAAAAAATCCACCTGTAGTATATATATCGATTTTAGAGTTGATTGGAGTCAAACCGTCAGACCGTAATCGTGACCCCGGCGCACACACATCGCATGGTAATTGTTGGTTGAGGTTCCTTTTTTTCCTTTCTTTTTGGTACACGCTCACACTCGCACACACTATCTATATAATAATATTATACCCGCACGCGCTTGTGTGTGTGTGTATGTGTGTGTATAGATATATANGCACACACTATCTATATAATAATATTATACCCGCACGCGCTTGTGTGTGTGTGTGTGTATAGATATATATTAGTTTTTTACCCAATTTTATTTATGTATTTATTAACACCACCGCAACAACGTGTGATGGCGTTCACCGGAATCAAGCTCGGTCTCTTTATAATATATAACGTGTAAACTATAATACACGAGCATAGAGGTATGTATTATATTATTATACTCTTTTTTTCCATTCTTACCCATAATATATATATATATATATTCTTACTCCTTCAACCATATTGAGTTGCATTTGGTCCCTCTTTTATTATATATTACGTAATATATATAACATTATTACATTATATTATTATACGTATATATATCATACATGTAATGTGCCTGCGTGTAAGAATAAGAATGAGAAGTGCCGTTCACGGGCCCTTTCAAGTTTACGGCGGGACCGTTTACGACCTGTTCGCCGCCGCCCGCCGACGGGGTACATTTTTCCCATTTAAAAAAATGTAAAATAGAAAAATCAACCGTGCAACTATATTGTGTACCTTTATAATACATGCCTAATAATATGCGTGTGCGGAGAGAAACGTTTATAATATATTATAGTACCTACGTCGTCGGCGGCGGCGGCGGTCGAGCTGCAGGAACACAAGAGACTATATACACGTGAACGACAACAAAAAAGAAATGGAAAAAAAGGCGTTAATACGCGCCGGCGTTCTTTTTACACCTCTCTCGGTGGAGATACATTACACAAGTGTCAGTGTGTGTGTGTGTGTGTGTGTTTTATAATTTTATTAACGTGTGTGTTTTTTGTGCAGGCGTGAAAAGGAAGCCTCCTCGCCGCCGCTCGCGGTACCTATATATATATTATGTATACTAGCGGCAGCGTGTATTATATTATATGCATCGGTCCCGTGCGTTCATCTCTCCATTCACAAAAGACGAACGACGACCGCGGTGACGACCACTACCACTATCACCGCCGCGGTATATTATAACCACTATGACCATCAATGCGACCCGCTGAAACGGCCGAATGGACCACGCCGCGGCCGTCTTGCGATGTTATACAAGACGCGAGCGTCATTCATCCGTCTTCACCGACAAATAGATAATAATAATAATAATAATAATAAATAATAATAATATAATCTTCACACACGGACGACGATAGGAAATGGCGCTAAAACGCGCCGGTATTTTGGGGAAAACGCATTATGTACGATATTATTATTATACATTTTGTGTGCGTGTGTGGGTTTTTGTTGTTGCCGCCGAACAATGGCACTTTGTACGTCGCGTAGTTATTCGTCAAACAAAAAAAAAAAGAAGAAGAAACATCTTCATTCAAGAAAATAAATAGTACCCATATAACATATAGGTATACGTAGATTATGTATATATATTATATATATGATATTGTTATATCCCTATATTTATATATAGAGAGAGGTATAACGTACATAGTGTAGGTATATATATATATATATATTATATGGGCATTATACTAATAATGCATACAACCTAAGTATTTTTATTATACTTACTTATGTGTGTTGTAATGGTATGCGATTTACGTATCGTTCGCTGCACCGATCGGCTAGGCATTTTTTTTTTATCACTTTCAAAATAATAAGAAGTATATGGTACCAAAAGAATTCGGTATCCGCGGTGTACAATTACAACCACACATGGCGTGCGTTATATTTTGATATCGATCCAGCATCGACGATCCTAAAGCCGCGGCAGTAATATCGCACAAATGGTAACAGGTGGACGCGGGTGGTTTGGATGGTGGAGGGGGTAAAAAAGGTTCGATATTTCTTTTTTGGGCACAGTACTTTTTTTTTGCAACAGGAATTTGTTGGGACTCATATTATTGTTATATCGGAGAAAGACTTATATTATTTTTATTTTTTTAATAAAGCCGCAACAACAATAATGGTTATTGGCTCATGAGTCATGACATTATACATTTATAAGTTACCTACAATGGTTTATAGTACGATTATGATACATTAAAATATATATTATGTTATAGTAGGTTGTACAATTTAGTTAATTTTAAGTAGGTATTCAAGCAATTTTTCGGTATTATCTAGATCTGAATTTACTAAATCCGATTTAGTGCCTCATCAAGATTTTCTGCAATTTCAAGCTCAGCTCTAATGTTACTGAAGTTTCGGTAGTGGAAAACTATATGTTTGATCGTAAGAATTTCCTCGTATGTTTGGCATAAGTCTGGCTTAGTTTCAGTCATATGGGGTCGGTGAGCTTTATTATTATTATAATACATTATTATACATATTACATAGATCGAAGCGGAATATTGATACACAGTGCATACAGGCTGTATCTTATTAATATGATGGTGAAATGTTTCCCATTGCGATCTTTCCATCTTTCCGTAATCGACTACATACTATTACAATTTGCATCGAAAACAAAAATTAACGACTGTTGTAACAGGCGACTTTTAACCCCGGATATTTTTTATTTATATACCCCCCAGGGGATGTCCAAATATCCTAGTATATATTTAACCCCACTAACTATAACCTAGGATTTATTTAATGGGGGAGGTAAAAATTATTGAGGGCAATAGATTCCTATGACACCTGCGCATTCAGTGGACATCACACCCGCATATTGTGTGGTCTCTGTCTTACAAATGTACAACATAGCAAAAACTGTATTGCATGGGACAATTTCACTCCCTCTGTATTTGTATAGAACAATTACAAACATTCCAACAACGCATAGGGAAAAACTTTATCTGTGTCGTAGTGTTATTTGAGTAACATTAATACATTTATCTGTTTGAGAGCATTAGGTTTTAAATTTGTTTTTTTCATTTAATTATTAAAAACTATTAGTTATAGTGCTATCACAACAAATGAAAACACGGGTAAACTTCTTCTCCATGCGATGTGGAATTTTGGTAGTTCTTCTATAAAGAAAGAGGGAGTAAAAAAGTCCCTAGAAAATTAGTTTTTTCACATATAGTAAATTTGTAAGACGGAGACAACACATGCGGGTGTGAAGTCCTTTTAGACTTCAATTCAGCACCTTATTGATACGTAGCGATTGAAACCCGGTATTGTTTACGAATTTCCTGTGGGTCCTTAGTATAATATTTTGTCAACGTATTTTGTATCTCTTAGTAATCTTACGCATAGCAAATTAGTAATTACATATACACACAATAATTATTAATTACTATCATTTATGTGTATTATTTAAAAACCATTAAATCATTATAATACTATACGACGAAATCTCATTAAAGGTTTTAAAATTTTTCGCAATCTTATAAAAGTTGAAAATAAAAATTTTATTTTAGTTACCACCTTAATTTTAATACTCTTCCACAATAATTCGACTGCATGGTACTTATTTTGGATATATTATATTGAAATAAATAACTTCACGGGAATTAATATCAGGCCTTGTATAATTGTCAGATTTTGTCAATTTTGATAAAAAAATTTTTTACCGTGGGCGGGAAATTGTGTATTTTTTGCAGGGCTTACAAACGTTATAATAACGTTACGATTATAATGTTATATTTAACCAAATACGATTGAAATTTGTCAACTTAATTATAACGAAAAGCGATAATCAAAAATCATCAAATACCGCAAAACAAAACATAACAATTAACAAAGTATATTAAATATCATTCAACAAAACATAACGCAAAATGTAATTTATAGAATTTCATTGAATGAAAAATACCGCAAAAAGAAATAATTTAAAATCCATTTATTCAAAAGTTATATTGGTTTCTTAGAAATATTTATTTCATGCATACGGACATTAAAATTGATTATATTATATTCCGTATCCACGCAGTGGAGCAACTAGACACTTGGGGGCCCTAAAGTCAAATATAAAATGGGGCCCTCTATACTAAAATGTAAATGGTTTTAAACTATCTATAAGGTGCATGGTACACCGCTTACTCTCTCACCCACTATAGGTACTATACGTTTTATTACAATATTTAGTGGGACTGTTATTAATTATTAGGTAATGTGTGAAAAAAAAGTCAGTGGGTATTTAAATGTGTTTTGGACCTTGGGAAGTTTGGTAAGTTTCAAAATGGACCCCCATAGAAATTAGTTGGGGACCCCTGCCTTATAAGGTAATCAAAACTATTTCCATGCTGTTAATAAAAGAGGGTTGTTTTTCGTGAATTCACACCAATATTTGGAAGAAAAAAATACTTCCAGAAGTCTTTTTAATTTTAATTTTGAAAAAATTATTCGAATTCTTTAGTCTCTTTTATCTCTTATAGGTTATATAGGTCTTACATTGTAGGAAATGGGTTTTCGGATATTTTTTTTCAGTAACCCTAAAGTAAACTAGGTGGATTTTGGAAAAAAAAATGAATTTAGTAGGTACTATACTAATTAAACGATACAAAAAAATCGAAAATTCATTTCTTACATAACTTAGAAAAGAGCTCAACAGCTAATCAGCCTTAATATTAATAACTCGTGATGTAATATACTCCATATAGGCTATCAACAAAAACAGTATAAATGTATAATTATAGTACAACTATCTCGTTTTAAGATACACGCATATAAATACGTAGATGTTTATACATAATAAAATATAGGAAATAATAATAATTATAAAATATTAAAATGAGAAAAAAAACTAAAAACCAATTTTTATTGTATGTATATCCACATGAGTACACAAGTACACAACACATTCCACCGATCAGCCACTTGTATTATTAGGGGCCCTCGATAAATCAGGGGCCCCCAAATTTGACTTTGCCAACTTAACGCTAGTAACGCCACTGTATCCGCGCCATTACCTGCCCGCATTAGTTATTGTAAATAAATTCAATATGTATTAACACTATTCTAATTTATAATTAACGATACACGCATAACTTGTACAACGTTTTAATTCTGAATAACGATAAACGAAAAACTTGGATAACGTTTTAGTTTTTAATAACGATAAATGCAATAATTGTGTAAAGTTTTAATTGTAAATAATATAAATATAATTTTTTTTTTTCAAATGCAAGCCCTGATTTTTTGTTTATGTTAATACACACCGAAAATAATGTTTAGGTAGGTGCTTTATTATTTCAAAACTAGAGTGGATCGAATCAGTATACTTATTTAGAAATTATTTTTCAGAAAACATTTTATGAAATATTAATCTCATCCACATATTATATAGTAGTAGGTATGTATGAACACTGACAATTTTATTTTTTTATTTAAAAGATATAGTTACTTAAATTGTAAAACTGCGAAATCAGCATTTTTTGCTTATAAATTTCAAGTTCATTTTTTTTTCTTTTAATACCCCATTCATAATAACAATTAAATATCATTAAACTCAGTACTTAACAATGAAAAATTATTTTGTTAATTCTTATATCATGATAATATTATTATCATAATAAAATTCATGATTTTACTTTCTCTAAATGCATTAATTTTAAATCTAAACAATTTTATCAAAAAGTTTACTTTTATTATAAATGGTTATACATTTTAAACATTATATTCTAATGGATACGTATCAGTGTCACAACTCACAAATAAGTATCTATTAAATTATGTGATCTAGAAATAGGGAAATAATATTAAGGTCAAACATTTAAAATGATGATAGGTATCTGTTGTAATTTTTATAACAGCAAAACAGTTTGTAAATAGATTGATGTACTTACTAATAAATATTTTTTATAAAATAAAATATGATAAAAATGAACGATGATGGCCAAACCAAATTGACTATGGTTTGATACTCTGAAGTAATGCCTAGCTAATTAAATATAATAAATGCTTTGATAACAAACACTTGATGATTAAAAACTATCAGTTTGATTAAATTTCAGTAATCAAAGTAGTCCATTGCATATTGAACATATGACACTTTTCTTATTTATATATTGTATTTTTATACCAATAAACTATGAATTTGGATATATCATTAAAAAATAAGAACGCCATTTAATTATTAAAATAGTGAACTACCTATTTGTTTTTGAATATACCCACACATTATAACCAAACAACATCAAATATTAGGAACATTGTATAATTATTTTGTTTGATATGAATATATCAAGTGATTACAGACGAATTAAAAAAAAAAGTTCTCATAGAAAACATGCCAAAAAATAATTATAATATTATACAGCTAGAGAAGTTATTGCTTTCAATAAAATAATAAAGCAACCACTTCGATATGACCGTATACTTTGTTATAGATATTGAGACATGGCCTGTGGTTTACATAATATACTATAATATCTGTATGCTATAAAATAATACAAGAACAGTGCACATATTATATTATGTAGCCACGTAGGTAGGTACTAATAATAATACTGTTTGAGGTTTACCGGTAATTGAATTACATATCTACAATTCAATTATAAACACATAGTCCAATCGATTATATAATCTTTATAATTGAAATCCGTTAAATAATACCATAGCTGGTATACTATAATGTAGTATCTGAGTATATTAATTCCATTTATAATTTATACTCAAGTACAACGCCACGATTTTCGAATAGGTGTTTAGGATACTTTTTTTACTTATTATACAAGACAATTATTATAAACACTGGTATTTATGTAAAAACCAAGTCAATTGTAATGCAATATAATGAAATGGTAAGCACTTCTTCAAATATTGTATTATTTAAAAAGTATAATTATTATTACTATGAGAAAACCAAGTAGTTATGGTCATCAGTTAAATTGCGAATAATGACAAAAAATATAAAAATATCAACTATCTTCTGTGTCTACATATTTTGATAAAGGATGATCAATTGAATTATAAGCACTATTTTTTCACCAAAACGTATTAAATTTATTATACATACGTTTTAATTATACAAATTACAAACGTTTCTCTTTGAAACATTTTACTCTACTTACAATTTTGTATGTCTAATACTCCAATGTGTTTGCAATATGAGACTTTATATTTGTAGTTCCTCGTTAGTTTATTGCGCTGCTCTCTTTAAGTCGCGTTCTAAAAAATGAGTGGGCAAGTGAGTAGGTAAATTGTTAAATCTATTAAACTATTAAACTCGAGTTGCTGTTCCTTGTTTTATGGTGTTTACTGATATTTTATATAATGAAGCTGCAGTACTGTTAATAGTATTTTGAAGGACTGTTATTATAGTTTTCTTGAGGACCAGTGTATTGGCGTCTATCGTTGTTATTGATTTCAAAAAACAGGGTATCATCTGGCGATATTTAATGACTGTATGGTATAATAATTGTTTAGCATAAAATATTTTGAATTATATAATATATTATTTAATTATATACAAGTATTAGTACCTATGCCAAGTGTAATCACTTCAATAAGTATCAGTATAGTGATAGTTATAGTGATATCTGTATTTAATTGATAATAATAAGTAGGTATATGTACTTAGTTCAAAATTATTGACGTGTGCGAAACGCGGGTAATACTCCAAATCGTTCAAAAGGTTATAAAGCAGCGGTACTCGAGTATATGGCACCAGAAACTTATAATTAATAACCTCTTGATTTTTATATACATTAATTATTGATGAAAAAATATCCCATACTAACACATGACCAAACACTAAAGACGAGCACATAAATTGCCTAATAATATTTATTACCTAATATCTTGCATTGGTACAATAAAAATAAAAAACATAAGTGGAATATTTTACGAGCCTTTTTTATTTTATATAATAATAGTTTTTTTTAACAATAAATCACATACTTGTTTGAATAACATGAGACTATTTCAGCCAGAAACAATAATATAATATAAGAATTACAACTCGAATAGTCGAATGGCGCGTGAATAAGATCTTATTCGGTTTAACCATAAAACATATGGATGTTGTAAACAATATTATAATATCTCGATTACTCATATTAAACTTATTGCCGGTACTTACTATTATTTGTTTCTTAAGTGTTATCAATTTATTATTTTAATAACTTTTTTTTTCACTAAAATACGTGTTTTACCTTGCTCACAATAGTACTCGGTGACCAGTGTACTAAAATATATTTGAAAAGACATCTACAAAAGGCTCAAAAAAAAAAGTAAAACTTTTCGAAATAATGAGAGTAGACCTGATGATATTTGGGATGCTTCTGTGGGTCCAGGGGCCTTGGTGAAGGACCTCCATCTCCTGTGCAATTCCTTATGGTGTTCTTCCATTTGATGACCTTGATATTTGAGTGTGGAAGTGGACGACAATCCGACGGCGGGTCGGTGATCGTAGTCTTGACTCTTGACCCTAGTCTTTTTGGAGGCCAGGAGGTCCGCAGGTGGCAGCCCTCTGCAGTCTTATCAGGTTTTTCTTTGTCCAGGCTACAGCTGAAACGGCGTCAGACCACAGTGGTGTGGCGTACAACTTTTTTGTGAAGTAATATAAGTACCACTCGTTTCTAACAGGTTTGCTGTGGCATTATCACCCTCTTGAGCACCTCGTTCGGTATCCTAGAGGGGCAGGAGGCCTTCCCGAGCTATTCGTTTGTTAAGTCTTGAATGACCCGGGCGAAGATGAGTTCATCCGATTCAGGATTGAAGTATTAAAACATATTATCCACGACCGGTGATGGAGCATCGCCCCAGTTGGTGAACGGGAACAGGTGTTCGACGATTACTGATTCCTTCCCTTTTGAAGCCAATCTGATGAAACTGTTCCCTAGTTTACGCATGATCACTTTATAGGGATTATCCCACGGGTCGGTTTCAACTTGCTAGCAGTGGTCTTTCCAGCTTTTTTTTTTGATCTTTTTATTTCCAGCCGAAGCTGCTTTCTGGAACTGGTGAAGTTAGCCATAGCCAGATGGGCACGCTCTGGGCCAAAACACCTTGGATGAGCCTGGTAGGTTCAACAGAGTGAGAATGCTTGTTAGCCGATATTATTTGTGGAGTCATCGCTGTTTATGCGCTATGGGTTAAACTAAACGTACACATGTGGCGATCCCATGTCAATGCGCCTGTTGGACCATCCAGGATGACTTTCCACAGGGTTATCTGCATCCGCATCTATTACTGGGAGAGGATAGGGGTCAACCATAAACGACAAGTACAAATGAACACTTAGACTTAGGGTGTCAAGCACCTCCCATGGGTTGCAACCTGGCACATTGACATTTTTTGTAGAACGTGATGTCGATTACGGAGGTTGCCTTGCCTCTGATGAAGGTAGGAGAGGTACCCTTGTTGGAAAGTACCAGTCCAAGGCTGGCAGTAAGGTCTGACAAGGCCTCATCCCTTGGGTTGTTTTAACAGGAACCCCAATCCGCATTCCAAGTTTTGAAGTCGCCCGCCATCACCACCTTGGTGTTGCCTCGAGGCCCACAAGGAACGCCAGATACTTCTGGAGAGTCTATTCTGGTGTCCAATAGCAGCTGAAAATAGGTCACGAAATCTCAACTAGACGTACCCCCGGGCAGAATCCTTTTCCATCATGAATAATGGGAGCGCCTTGAGTGGTTCCGATGGCAGCTTTGCAGTCGGAGCTATAACACCACCTATCTTCGCTACCGCATCGGGTAGACTGTTCGCTGAAGAGGAGAACATCCTCGCCGTTATCTACAGCGGTCCGAGTCAAGAGTTGCCCAACTGCGGTTTAAATTAATCTGAATGACTTTCACCATTGCGAGCTATTCGGTCATCGCCAGGGCTCTGCTGCTCGTCACGCGCAACAAGAACCAGAACCGGGCCTGTGCGGCGCTGACGGATGACCACTCACGCCACGCACGCGTTATCCCCAGCTCTGCAATCTTTCTCTTTGTGACCACTGATAATGTACCTGCAGAATTCCTCTGAGGTGAGGACCAGTGCAGCTCTGAGAGGTATGATCGAATCCGTGACACTGATTCAGTATCAAATTAGTATAATATAGATACCTATGTTAATTTTTACATTTAAGATTACGAAAAAATTATAAAAGCGTTTTATTTCTCACAAAAATTATTGATGTTCGTGAAGTTGGCCCATCTAAATACTGAATTTTAGTTATTTGCATGTCTGTTTTTAGAATTTTCAAGTCCAAACTTTTACCGTAAAACCAACAATTTAAAAGTTGGGCCAACTTCAAGTAACCCACCTATTTAGATCAAGAACTCCGAAATTGATATCAAATGAATGCTAATTATTAGCAAATATTTGTATGCCCCTATACTACGATAATCAATAATTTATCGAACGATGATGGTCGAGGTATATTACTCGTAGTTTTGGCAATGAACAGTTTAGTTATGCGACTGTATAGGGTAGCTGTAGCGGTAGCACTTTTATTAATACCGGTTTGGCGACTATGGTACTTGCCATTGATAAAACATTGTAATACTGTCACAATTACGTAATTGCATAATTTTATTAATATACTAATAGTGAAATTTATGGAATTATTTGTCACAATTCAATGCGTTCTGCCGAGGTATAGAGGCCAGCCACGATCAGCTTGTCATGCCCATAATATAAAACTATATAGTATACATATTGAAAGTTATATCTGTGCATAATATAATATATTAAATATGCGATATGCATATCACATATGACGGGTTTATATTATAATATGTTATCCATAGTTTAAAATCATCTAAAAAACAAACATTTTTTTTTGTTTTAAAACTCGTTTTGGAGATGTCAAAAACACATTTGTTGGCTCGAATACGGGTAATGATAATTTAACTACTATATAAAAGAATCCAAAAATAGTCATAACTGCAATGATTCGGAAGCTGCCAAGGTCAAAATAAAAATCGGTTATTTCCGATATTACATATAGAAAACATGTATTGTCATCGGACTACAATATTATAGGTAGATATTTGAAGAATAGCTAATTTATTTTATAACGACGATTGTACTACCGTATACCACTACATGAGACATGAGTGATATATTATATACTTAACTACTTAAGTAATATACATTTCAGATAATGTGGGAAACCCGCATTCTTAAGTTTCTAAACATCGCAATTTGGAAAATATTAATAGGTAGGTAACCATTTAAATTATTTTATACTTACCGGTTATTCTAATAAAAATCCCCTTGCGATATAGGTACTGTAAAATTTCCGATTTTCCGAGGCCAACGTGACCTTTAACTTATTAAATAAATAATTCGTCTACCGTCTACCTTTTCGTAAAAATTATAAACGTATTGCTTATTGAATATAGCCTGATGAATCGTAATATTATTACTAAGTGAACCTACGCATATATTATATCTATTTTCATTGAATCTGCAGTAACTAGGTATTTACAATCAAAAATTCCCGTATAGGTATTTCAAATAATCAGTGAAATACATCTATTGCAATATTCATAACTCATAAGTCATAAGTAGAGCTAGGATTTTGGTGACTATTGCATTTTTTCCTTTAAGTGCTATACAATTCTAACCAAAAACTAAATTTGTTTGGTGATATAACAATTCAGAATATGTAAATTTTATTTTGTATTTTTTTTTTTGTTAAATGCATTTTATTGAATTTTTAAGTTCAATTTTAAGTAATATTACACATTTTATGTTCATTTTGTGTTTTTAAACTAATTTTTGTTTATTTTAAGCTTTTTTAATGTGTGTTGTATAGGTAAAATAATCATATTTATTTTAAAAATATATTTTTTTCTAAGTACATTTTTTGGTCATTTCTTTAGTTCATTTTTTTAGTGCATTTTTTGTGTATTTTTAGGTCATCAAAATCCTAGCTCTACTCATAAGCATAATCAAACTAATCGTAAATCATGAAAAATACAATTTTGTTATGTTTTGTAATACCGTAATACTATAATAAGATAACACCGATGGCAAAAATAAAATATAATAATATTATGTCGTAGATTGGTAGGTGTAATAGTAGGTTCCTTAATCTATCAACCGACGTCTTCAGCCACAAATGTTATGGCATTTTTTTCACCAATACTGTGTTTAGAACCTAATAGTTTACCAACAACACGGTATATTATTCGTTTAACACAATGTAATATTCTACATTATTAATAGGACATGGACAACAATCATGAATGCGATGGACATACGCGTAAGTGTGTGTGTGTCTGTCTATAAGGTACTTGCTATAAAATATATTATACATATACGGTGACGGTCGCGTATAATATATTATAATAACGAACATTTGTTGGCAAATCGCACGAGGACTTACGATTATATACAATAAAGTGTTAATACATTTGCTCGTGTGTGTGTGTGTGTTTTTGTTTTGTTTTATTTATTTGTTTTTTTTTTTTGACCATGCACACATTATGTTATATTGACATACCGTATTACATTATATAGCTAGGTACATAATATACGCATACACATTTAATTTAATTGATCCGACGTACGGGCACGTCAATTATTTAGTCCTCGGTCCGGTTTCGAACAATCACTGCTGCTGCTGCTGCTGCTGCACACGATAGACGCGGATACGGCCGAGCGTCAACAGCAAGAGAATACGGACGTCACAGAAAACACATATTATACATTCATATATAATAAACATTGAACCGTACAGAGGTATTGCAGGCAGGTATATACTATATAGGTATGTTAGGTATATAGCTGTGCAGTGGTTACATATTATTATATATATTATATTATTATATCGGACGCAGCTCCTGTTCTAGAACACGCTTTTATATTATATTATTTTCCTTGTCACCGCGTGTGTTTCCGAGCCATTCGCCGTCCGCAGTCGTTTATCGAGTCGTAGCTTTGCTTTTTTTTTATATTTTGCTTGCATGTTTGTCCGTTTGTTTGTTTGGTTATTTTTTTCGAAAAAGAAACGTTTCGTTTGGTTATTATGTGCATAATAATAATAATAATAATATGTTCGTACCTGATGATGATATGATGTCGAGCGATACCAATTTTGCCACCCACACGAGTGTAGCTGGTGCCTACCTATCTTTTTATTTTATTTTTTATAATTAAATCCAATTGGTTTTCGAATGCATTCGGTATATACTCGTGTTGAAGAGCATATTACCATAGTCATGAGAGATACAACGTAAACACAACAACATCAACAACAACAATAAACTATGAGTACATATACACGTGTACGGTGTGTAATTTGTAAGATATGCGCAGTAACCACCTCAGATACCTCAGATAGCCATAGTGAACGAGACGAGCGCTTTATATAATATCATCTATTTGACAATAACTTTTGATCGGGAAAGTAGGATAATGAGAGTTAAGACGGAATTTGAGAGCATCACAAAACAGGTGTCCAATACAAGCGCGTATCCGGAATTATTTCAAGGATAAAGGGGGGGGGGTTAATTTTTACTGGTTCAGATATAATGTATACTTATATAATATGTACCTAAAGTATGCTGTATGTATATATTGATTACTCGGAAGGTGCGAAGTAATGATCTACGTAATTGATATTGGAAGTGATCGAGAGCATTCCATTGCGAGAACGTCGAATCATCCAGGCACGCGTATTAAGTGATGGTGGTCGACGACGGTGAGCATTAATATTATGAAAATATTTTCGACCACGGTATCTATAAAACGATGTTTTCTATAAAAATAATGCTGTGATCAACGATATACAAAAAGCATATTTTGTAATATTTATGGCCCGAGTACGATGGGCATGTATATGTATAATAATAATAATATATAATATAGTGGTCCGTTTTATTGGGAACCCGATACGAAATATTATGTAGCTACCCGGTATGAATTAAATTAAATTATTGAAAAAATAAAAATCTGAAACCATTACAAGTATTTTGGCAGGCTTATTATGTAACCATACAGAAGTTTAGATACATATTTTAAGATCAATATTCATTACAATAAAGCAATTACTTATCGTGTCGTTGAAACTATTTATAGTTATACTTACACGTTCCTTAACTTAACAACTTTCAACTTAGAAAGATAACTTATTTTTTGAAGTTATTTGTATCCTACTGGTGTATCGAATAGAAAAATATTAATTTTAAATTAAAGCATTATATTTTAATATGGAGGCTCAAAAAAAAAGGATGAACAACTTTACACCCGTAGACAGTAAAAGTCACTACTTTTTCCGAAGTAAAATAATATTTTAATTGAACAAAGCTGATTCTCTTTGGACCAACTGAACTTCAACTAGTCACAGTAAAGTAGGTCTCCCAGCCTTGAGGTATACCTTACACCGCGCCCGTGGGAGAAGAGAAGATAAATAAAATATAATAATATGCACTTTTATCTGCAGTGATCTGATCTAACAGCATTCTTATACGCGTCTTTGTCTCGCATCAAGAACGAGACCAACGACTATATATCATATGCATATATACATCCAACGACATACGTGTATATAATACGACGTTACTCTTTATACGAATATTCACAACAAAGCTGAATAAAACCATTCAATCTCTTGTCTGTCACTGTTGGGCGCGTGTGTAATTTTGTAAACAGCACGTCCGATAGGCCAATCAAATCGTTTGGTCATACATGTCGAACCATCCGAATAGCTCAATCGATCTTTCCGTGAAATGGAAAATATCCAGCTCATAAAAACGACCACAATACTAGGTTTTCGAGTGCATAAAATAGATGCATTTTTTGTCCGCTGTTGTACTTGTGATACGGATGATACACATTTAAAATTAGAACATTGGCGTTGTCGATAATATAACGTTTAAACAATCAATAAAAAATAATAATAAATAATAATTATTGTGACTATTAATTTATAATTAAATGCACCTACCATCATCAACCAAATCTTTACAGGTCGATAACTTCTGAATAACTTACAAAATAAATATATTAAGTACTATTTTAAGGAATCAATGTCAATAATTAATTAATTCTACAGAAAAAACTAAAAACCTTAAACAAATTTTTCAGAGAATATCTATCTAAAGGTAGATAGGTATGTACATTGTATATAAGTAAAAGTATATAATAATTGATTTAGTAATATTAAAATAAAAAAATTACATGCTATAATATATTATTCTGTAACAAAATTACAAATTGGTAGTTTATCAAAATACATGACGATTACGACGTTACATTATAAAGTGTCAATAATAATATATTCGAACAAGAAATTTCATTAATTGTTTAAATAAAGTAAAAAAAAAAACAAGAACTGCAAGACAAATATTGTAGGTGTTATTATTTTTTTTTTTTTAATTGAACTCAAATCTGGCGACTATGGCCATTAGCTGTTTATTTAATTATTATTGTATTCATCATAGTATTTGGTTTATTTTCTATTATACATATGCCAAAATGTCCAGTATAATTCATTTATTCCTGTATTTCTGTTTAATATTTGTTGTTATACTCATACTGTAAGATGAAAATAATATTTTATTTTAATTTTTAAAATCTGAGAACATTACCCTTACTACAACTACAGTCGCATCTTCGGGCAACATCCCTTCATTGGTGCGACGACATCCATCGGCGATCGTTTACAATGTAAATGAAGGTTTAATACAGTGTAGATAACGACAGCAAATAATCATAGGACCATAGTCGGAACTTGGAAACATACGAGAGGAGTGTAGAAATTCAATATTTATAAAATATGAATGCAAATCGAAAGAACTGACATGGATAAAACAAAATTGCGTTGTAATATATATAGGTATATACACTGAAGAAGCATTTTTTAAAAGTTTTTAATTTGCCTCGAAGCAAATGATGAAACATCTTATTTTCTCATAACAGGAAATAGGTAGTATCGTTTTGCACCCCGAATGATACCGACTACAAGGAGGGCAATTTCAGCTCCCCCCCACCCCACTTTCAGTATGAAAGCAAAATTATAAACACCTATGACCGACTTTTCGTTTATACAGCAGAAACGATTTCTAAAACGAAACCCGGTGGGTCCTGGTGGGAAAATAGTATAATGCGTTTCGGCGGTGTAGAGATTTGCAGACGTCACGGGGAGGCCGCGATTGCGTATAGGTCGGAGCTGATTTACGATGTGGTCAAACACGGTATACAAAGTTATTGTACGAGGACAGTGGACGGTCGTAAACGGCGCCGGCGGGCCAGAGACGTGAAAATATTTGAAAATCAAGGGATGGACATTGGTTAGGTGTATTATAAAAACGAGCTGTGGGTACACATCCGAATTCTTCGAACGGCGTTCTATGCCAATAATAAACATTTTCGAAAAACAGAGCCGAGCCGTCCACTAGTATTTAAATACCTATGCCACTTATTATTATCCGTACAATCGCTGTAATGACAACGAGCGCGTATTACCGTTTAACGAAACGTATCGGCGATTGTCCGTCCATCGAATAAAACTATTTCATTCAAATATGTTTCGATTGTACGGAAAATCGTTCTTTGTGCGCGCCTACTATAAAACATTATATATGTATATAATATGTGTGTGTGTTGTATATATAGTGCCTATATACATGTGCTCGGGTTTGCGAGGTATGTCAAGTATGTGCATTTATACACAAGTGTCTGAACACAGGAAATTCACAGACCTATCGTCATTATTGTGCACGTAATATTGATGATAGAATATTCTACTGTATAATATATTATAATATCATTATAAATGTACAGAATAAATAACATCCGGTCTAATAGCCGTTTGGATTGCAATAATAGCCTATAATACCAATAATATGGTAGGTATTAGGTCTTATGACAAACGAAAGAAACTTATTTTGTCCAGTGCCATAATAATAATAATAATAGACACAATAATGTTTGTTTCAGATGTTCCAAAATCTATCGTGAAAATATTGTTAAACTAACTAAACATTTTTGGTGTTTTAATACCAATTATATAATTAAATTGTAATATATTTTAACACAATTAGTTAAAATTAAATTTCTCCAAAATAATCATATTTATAATATAATAATAATTATATTATCATAATAATCATCCAATATTATCTTAACAATACTATAATGGGCTGTTCCAATGATACATTAGTTTTAAAAATGATAAACTAATGTTTAAGTTTTAATTAATACGTTTTTAATTTGTTCAAAAATGTCATATTAATATAACAGGATAATTCAGAAAATATACAAACCCTTATTTTATACTTAAATAGGGTTTATTCACATTCTGATTTTTACAACTTTCAAAATACATATATATGTTCCATAATTTCAAAAATGTATGTTTTTTTCACTATTCAAGGAGTGTCACATGGCGAGACAAACTTCTTTTTTCTCGTAAATTATCAAGCTGATTCTTTGGACCATTTTCGATGTATCGAAGTCAAAATATGTAATAGTAGTTTTTTAGTTATTTAACTTCGTGTACTATAACTACTAAGTATGATATTGCGTTTGGAAGGTAAGGGGTCTATAATGAATTGAAAATGATACTAATTAATATTAATTCATCAATATTTTGAACCCACTAGATTTAATATTTAATCTTTCTTATATTTTTGCAAAACTATTTTTAAGGACTATTTTCTATATAGTATTTACCAAGGTACATAAAATACTAATATCTCAGAAACTACTCGTTAAAATTTTGATTTAGATCAAAATTAAAAAAAAAAATAAATCATCTATTTAATAGTTAAAAAAAAACGTTAATTCTTATTTGGAAAAAATATGCTTATATCAATAGAGGAGACATAGGTAACAAATCTAAGTGGTTGGAAATATGGTCCTTAGTATAAATGTATATACTATACATATTATATACTTAAAAATTACAAAAACAAAATTGTAATAAATTCGGTATTAAAGATAAAAATTAGGGTTAGCTTGCTTGGTGAATAAACCTACGACGTAACATAATATATTATATAATATTTTATAATACTCTTTGATGCTTTGTGTGTCACGTACCTATTTTTTGACCGTATTCCAATACCTCTTATTTTAACGTTAAAATATATAGTCCACATATTATATAGCTATATAGGCAATATAAGTAATAATACGTCTGTTTTGAAAAAAGGGATTATTCAGAAATATAGTCTTGTCCTTCAAAAATATCATGGATTTGTATATATATGTGTGTTTGACATAATATAGTATATACAGTGAATACGACGTACGTATATAATATTATGTACACCGTAATATATTTCACAAAACGATTTATTATGTTCAGGTAACGGGAAAATGGTCAAGTATCATAAACCCATTGATCATAATAAAAAGATTCATAATGTCATCGTGTCATAAAATATGATCACACTGCTGTGAGCTGTTATATATTATATTAGTTATAAAAGAGTCCATATACATATCTAACAGGATTAAAGTACGACATTCTTCCGTGAAATACATTATTGAAAATGCGTAGTGCATAATATATTATATTGTATATAGTGTCATAGTCCAGATACGATATAATATTGTATTTTTTCGGGGAGAAATCTAAAGAAAACATACATGACCTACATATAGCTATTATAGATATTATTCGTAAACAACGTTTGATCAACAAAAGCTTTTAGGGGGCTTTTGTGGAGGTACGCGTATAGAAATACTTATATTAATATAAAAGGTTTATATTTAAAACTAAAACTGTAGTAACAGTCTGTGTATTGTAAAAAATGGACTTTTTTTTCGTACCACGTAACATTCATTCATGCACAAATTTAATGTCGTAATATGATATTAAACTCATATTAAATTGTCTCATTATCCATTAGGCATTTAATTATCCAATCCTTACACGAAGACTTTCAATTTTATTATTTTATTATTAAATCAGTATTAGCTTTAATCTAAATTAAGGTTTCAGAAGTGATTTGTGGACTGCGGTATATTTGGGTTTATAATACCTAACCTACTAGTTACAAACGTTCTAAATCGAACCAGAAGCTCAAATACCAAAAATGAACTGTATTATAATTGCGTTGTTATTAAATATAGGTGTCGATGCAGAATAGAAATTGTAATTTAATATTTAATAAATGTCGTTTCATTTATATTCGAAAAACATCACCAAACTAATGCAAAACAGTAAAAAAAAAATTATGGAAATTGTCCATCAATTTAATATATTTGAATACAAAACACTTATTGTAAAAATAGAAAGACATTTATTGACACAATCATTGTAGGCATACCTGTGTAGGTACTATGTTATTAAATACAGCAACGCGACATAACTCAATACGCCTTGTCCGTGTGTTTGAGTAAAAGTCGTCGGTATACCTACTATGTTTCTTAGTGCGAGTGGAAAGGATTTTGTTTTATTTCTTTTGTTGACACATAACTCGGTCGAGAGGAGAAGGAAAAAAAATCGAAAATCTGGTTGTGGTAGGCGCGGACGAGTGTGGTAGGTATAAGTGGACAGGAAGGTTAGCCGTTGTCTCGTAGACATGTGAAATAGCATGCCAAACAAAATGAAAGCCAAAGACCGCCTAAGTCAACTACTAGTCATTCTGTGTTTGCTTAAAAGATCAGACTGGATTTAACGACAACAATAATATGAAGAAAAAGAACACAACCGTAGTCGGATAATGTTACCCGTGTTGGACCTATAATTGTTGACAAATGCCTTTCCAATATAATATAATGATAATAAGCTCGCCGAATTATTTTTGCTTCATGTGAAATGTATATAAGATAATAATTATTATTCCCGTTGACGAATACTTGACAGATAATTAGAAAAGCTATATTGTTTCCATGTAAAATATATTTCAAATGTTTTTGAAAGTTAGGTACCTATGTTGTTTTTGCCAAATATAATATTTGGAATAAGATCACAATACAATTAGCACTATTAAATATGAATACGTTGAGTGCCAATAAGAAAAATTCAACTTATTATTTTTTAGTATTAAATATTAAATATTTTTTATCTTTGAAATGGATTTATGTAATTTATTATAATACCGATTTTCATCTATAGGTACCCAATTAATGAGTCTTTCAATAAACTATCCTTCTCACAATATAATGAATATGATAATACATTTAAAATGATATCAAAATAAATATACCGTATTATGTAACAGTTAAACATTTTTAATTAAAAATAAAAAAAATATTAAGAGCTCCAATAAATCCATTACAGCCATTTTATACGCATTACCAGTGTTTTATTTATTTAAAAACTATTTTGAATTAAAATTGAATTTGTTTTGTATTATGGTAAAAGTAAAAAACTAAAATGTTATTGTATCGTAGAAGGCAAACATTATATACAAATATTATAATAAAATAATATCAAAAGCTATATTATATAATGATATTAATGATACTTATATTATCAAGAGTTTTGAAGTCGAAACACGGTTTAATAGTAGGTATATACAATACGATTATGGCACCTCGATTTCGTACCTAATTTATTTAGTATAATTTTGCAGTTTGGCTACACAATTATGGTCGGTAAATACTAACACTATGACATTTGGATATAGCTACAAAAGAAATAATATAGAGGAACTATTATCTGAAGAGTTGAGTTGGTTCGGTGTGCAGTTGTGTTCTAATAAATACATTATAAGAAGGGAGAAAAGTGGGTAGATTGGGTTCGTCGTAGTTGAGGTTACCTCGTCATCGAGTGTTCACTGTTCACTGTATAATTAATGAGTTAAATTTGAATTAAATGATAAATCATTGTATACGAAATTCTGTCGGTATATTACTGTATATTACTCTTACTGCGCGCGTCGAAAGTCGAGAGCATGATTGGTCGCTGTCTGTATAATATAATAAAATATATTATATACACCTCAACGGGAACATCAAAATGTTATATCTAGTGCTCGGCAAAGGTAACAGATACACCCTCTACCTATACAGCAATCACGTACACGGTCTTCAGCTGTTACATGAGGGAAAACAAAAAAAATCATAGAAAAAAAATACTGTGCGGTGTTGTTATTCGGAACGTATACTCAGTATATATATATGTATAGTGGGTACCTACACCTACCTATAATCGAATTATGCCAACGTCGGTGAGAACCTTTGTAAGGTTTCAGTGTATAATCCCTGGTTTTAAACCGTATAGTCGTGACCGGTGGACGTGGGGACTCTTCAGTCCGGCATCAGACGACGGCAAGTCTAACTTACCCACTAATATTCTATCGTGAAATATAATAATACAATATTATATCGTAACAGTAGTCCGTCTGCCGTACACGGAACACACCGGTTCAGCTCCGAAAGCGGTCCGGTCGTCGTCCGTGGAGTGCATTAAACAACAATAATAATAATTATAAAATCGGTATTGCAATAGTAAATTCCTCGCAATTTCGGCCGCGTCGCAGGCGGTGACCGTCATCGTTTTCCCTCAACGGTTTTCCTCCGAACCACACGCACGCACATCGCACCAGTTTTTCCGTCGATTGACCGGCACAGGAAACTAGACGACGTGCGCAGGATCTACGCAGGATCTACGCAGGACGCTCTAGCGCCATGGGAGACGGCCGCACGGGGAAACTCGGCGCCGACCGACTGGACGTCAACGACTTGCCGGACGCCGGAGACCGTTTTGAGCTGGGAAAAATTCTCGGCTCGGGGATATTCAGCAACGTTTACGCGGCCATCGACAGTGAATCGGGTTAGACGATAATGTTTGGTTTTTATTTTTAAAAAATTCTTCATAAACGCTAAAGAAACTGTTAGCTGTGCACGGACGGGTACCCGGGGACGGCGACCCATCTTTTTATTGTGGTGTTATAAATTCATCCTGTACAGCGGCGGTAGAAAATCGCTTATATTCTATAATTTTATTCCTCTGCTCGAACCCTATATACTACGTAGTTTACTCAATGAAATCGATCGTTTCGTTTTTTTGAGGACGTGGCTATGTTAATACTAATTTTAACTACCCTTCGTTTCCGTAAACGTGTACCGAGACGATTTTGTCGATTTTCACCCGGTCAACGCAGCTTAGTCAAATATTATAATTGAATCCATCGATAGCCAAATGTTTTTCTTTTCGATAATTCATAGCATTATAGTCAACCAACTAGTCGATATGTGGTGCGGGTATACAGGTTCGCCATCCCCCGGGCACTTACCTCGGTGTCGCTTCGAGGGGGTTTTGGTTTCGGTATTAAGTGTGTATCCCACGACTAACATATATTGTGAAACGGCGGCTCAGAGTGTTGAATTCAACGTAGCGGCCCATTTTGAGCCCCGCGAACCAATGACTAGTGTAAACCCCCCTCCCCCAACACACACGATTTCGCGGCGAAAGGTTACTCTATCTTGCACCCGTTTACGAGAAAAAATTATAAATTAAATGTCGTTAGCACTATTACAGCCGCAAAATGACGAAATATCTCGCCATTTCGCTCGAAGCTTTATAAAAAAAATATTTACTATAATAATTGATATAATTTAATATTATTATGTTAATTTATAGCTGTAGTGTATAATGTGCGCTTTCTCTCGGCTTGAAATTTTTATATTTAGCTATTAGGCCTTGAAAGTCCAATTATTGTAATTAGAGGGCTTTGATACGTAGTTGTTGTCACATTCGACTTTTCCAACTATTAAAAAATATAACAGAAATCCATAATACAATTAGGTACAGCTGATATACACAAGACACTAAATAAACCTTAACCATAAAGGGCATAAGGCATACCTAATAATAGTAATATGTAAAATTATGTAACGATACATGGCGTGTGTAATGTTTACATATTCTAATTTTATTGTCAACGAATTTGGAATTTATGTTGTCCAGCAATACAATTCTGAATCGAACAATAATAATTTGTTACTCATTTCACATGGCTTCTAATGTCCTTGAATTATTGTCTAAGTTATATATCATTATTAGTACCGATGACACGGTGACTAATAAAAAGTTATAGGTAGTTTTTTTTTTAAATGTTAAAACAATGAACGCTCACACAACGACAAACAAATTGGCAATTGCACTGTGGTTGTTGAGTGCATATTATAATAATATATTACATACGTTTCTAATTTAATATTTTTTTCCCCCATATTTTCATATAGATTTGAATCTGTTATTGTTGTGCTATTTCTATAAAGTGAAATAAAAAATTTATACTTTTCGCATATGAAATATTTGTTCGTCGATTATTAGGTGTGACGCTTTTCGTCTATGATAATTATTATTGGTATAATATTATCAAATTGTTTTAGGATAATATTATAATTATATTACTAAAATTTGTTTTTAAACATTGCATTCTAATTTCTAAATATTGAAAAAAATATCGAATACAGTTAGGTACTTAACAGACTTTTCAAAACTTAAGTAAATATATACTTAGGAATAAATAATAAACAACATTTATACTTGATTAATTTTAGGCAATTAGTGGCATAAAGTCTCTATACATTTTTTTTATGTTTATATGACTTAAGACTCACACATTATCATATTACGTTCAACATATTATAACAAAATAGATTATTTCTTTTGGTTGTTATATTATGATTTATATAGGTAATAAAGACGATTTTTCTCCTAAACCATAAAATAGAAAATTTCAAAAAAACAAAAATATAATTAAAAATGTAAATGTGCAAAAAGTTATCCTTGTTTATATCCTAGGTAATTAACATTTTATAACTCGTTAATTGTACATTTCATTAACTTATCTTAATTTGTCTTATTATTCTTAAAGTTTTTCCCTGTGATGTTTCTGATTAGTGAATTAAGGTATAATATTCATAAATCATAACTAACTATTAATGTAAAAACTAAATTATTATTATTCGAGAGTAAAACGTCATCAATGGCCAACATTATAAATTTAATTTTCATAACAAAAGTCTTTTGATTTTTAAAAATTTCATTCCCATCTGCATCGTTCGAACTATTACGATGATGTTCACATTATAATCATTATGAATCGTCTGAAAATTATTGTATTTGTATTGCGGTTTGCCGGATTCATCACACTTGAAAAGAGAAATAAATCGATTTGATTGAAGAGCGATTTCCTGGTAGAGTTGTATCGAAACTCTTTCCTTGCTGTTTATTTTTTATTGTCACCACAAGTTGAATGGATACTAAAAGATCTATTAATGCGTATAAAAATATAAATGAAAACACATATATCTCGATTGAGATGATTGTGCTTTATATTTATACAATACATTTTCTTTTATAAAACCATTATATTATATATACCTACTTATTCATTCCGTCATATTTGAAAGCAATAATATAAAATATTGCTTGGCTTAGCAGAATATATATTGCTATAACACTTATGTTACAAACTTAATCGGTAAAATATCACGCGTGACGACCGTAGATACGCATGACGTTAAAGCTGAGGATTGATGAGAATATAAACTGAAGATGATTTTTTTCTTTTTATAGTTTGTATAGGTAATACTGCTGAGAATGCTTCTGAGATTACTAAATCGCTTTGTTTTCAGTCAAATTGATCAGACTATCATAATAAGTCCCAAAATCGTGAGCTGGAAATTTAGACATATTATATTATGTATAGTTGTTTGAACTTTTAAAATTGAACAAAAACCAGAAGTATAAATGGTTAACACATTTACATTAAAACATGTAACTAATTGAAAAAAAATTAACAAGTAGTTGTCTTACGCATTAGTAAAATAAAGATTTTTTATTACGTATTTTTTTTTCTCGGCCATTAATATTTTTAAGTACTTACCTACATTGCAATTTCAGAACATATGTTTTTTTTTTTTTTAATTTTACTAATGATTTATATGATGGGAGAGGTTAAACTCAAAACATAGTACCTATAGTTTAACAGTTTGATGTTCACTACTTAATGTTATATAATATGACTATATTGAGTTGCCAATTTTCTTGTTAAAAAAATAAATGTTGTTCTGAAGGTACGCCAATTAGCCAAAATGAAAACAACTGTTGTACTGTATTTGCTTGCTAGATATGTATTTTTACAAAATTCATTTCCAAAATACATAGGATGATGTTACAATATACCTAATTATGTAGGTTCAATTAAACAAATCACGTATCTTAATAATTATTTTTGATGTCTTACAATATTGTACAACGATTTTTTTTATGGAACAATAATTGCATAAATTCTTAACCCTTAAAATTCAGGTAAAAATGTTGCGATCAAAATTCAAAACCTCAACGGATGTTCGGCCAGCGAAAAAGACGCCAGCGAAGAGTATCGGATATTGAGAGATCTGTCATCGCATCCAAACATGCCCGACTTTTACGGCGCTTACACCAACAATAATGCTGTCGAATTGTGGTTTGTCATGGAGGTATAATAAACATAACTTGAATGAATAATAATAATAATATACTTAATAACTATAGTTTTGCTGATAATTAGATGATTCAGTAGGTATTATTATTTCCATAATTTGTTTATATTTATCTACTCATTACGGAAAGATTCATAATTACATTGAAACTATTAGGTACCTACACGGTTTCGATTTTTCATAATTTATAGGTAAATGGTAAAACCTTATAATATTTTAATTTTAACTCATATAACATTATTATAATATTTGTATATAGGTATTTTATAGTTTTCTTTAATTAATTAGGTATAGGTAATAATTATTATTTAATAATATAAATTGTAATTAATTGTAGGTACTATAATATTTATATATATATATATATATATAAATTGTTTACTTATCAGTGATAATGTAATAAAAAAACTATATTTGAATATTTCCAACAAATAACAAAAATTTAAATATTTTATAATTTACTCCTATCGTTCATCATTGTACTAAGTAATACGTTTTTTGGTTACAACATGTTTTGATATAACTACCTTTTACATGATTTGATCGTATATGGATTTACAAACTGTAATTACCAATCAAAAGTAAATAACTGCAGGAACAATTCACATTGATTTATGTGCACCTGCATTGTAGTAGTTTACCTACATAAATAAATTAGCCCCTTAAGAATCGTGTTATTTTGTTTCATTACTTTACTGTTTACTTATAAGTTATAAGTCTAATATCTAAACGTACATTGTGTTCGCTTTTCAATATGTGTCAATAAAATACTGAGAACTTCGAATAAAATAATTTGCAAGTAGATAATAATATTAAGTGGATAATATATTATTCAAACGCACATAAGACTATAAGCCTATAAATCTCGTTCCACCTCTGATGATATTTACAGATGTGTGAAGGAGGAACTGTCGTGGACTTGGTCAATGGTCTTTTATTGCAAAACAAAAAAATGAAAGAAGAGCACATCGGATATTTACTCAGAGAACTGGTCAAGGTATGCGTTCAACAATAATACCTACGTAAAACTAAATACTGATAAATATAAAAAAAAAATTTATTTTTCAAAACATTAATACAGTTAACTATTAATTTTTGACTGTCGAATCGTCTCGTATTTTATTAAAAAATAAATACATAAAAATGAATCAAGATAGTATTTCAGTGTTCAAAAAACAAATGCAACTTAAAATTAATGTATTGCCACTCGCTTGACCTTTGATTTGCTTAAAGTCAAATGTTCAGTGTTTAATCAATTTTATATATTATGACGATAACAAACATACCCAAACATTAAATTATTTCGCCACTGAATGTTCAGTTTAATTTTTTTATATATCCTTGACGACTTTGTGGCTCTAACAATATTAAGTACCTATACCTACAAATAGTTTCTTATATTTTATTTTCAAAAAACGATCGATTTTCACATTTTCTAATTTTTCAGGCCTCTTGTTTTCTTCACGATAATCACGTGATTCACAGAGACATCCGTGGCTCGAACGTGCTGTTGACGAAGAACGGGGAAGTGAAGTTGGTAGATTACGGTCAAGCCAGGTAACGTTGTTAGAAAAATAATATACTTGTGCACACACACACACACACACAATAATAAATACCTATAAATTATGTTTCTCGGCGTTTATCATATTAATACTATCATAAAGGATTTGACAGACGAACGCGATCGAAATCTAAATGCTAAACATATTTACGGCTTGGGCGCGAAAAGGAACGTCTACTACACTACCAGAACAAACCTCATATAGCTAGGGAAAATGTTGAAAACGTTAACACAGATTACGTTTTTCCTTATGGGTTGACATCTAAGTCGAGTCCAGTAATAAACGGGAACAAATTGATTAACAGCTATCTTGATTTGAATTTTGATTGAATATTATATCACATGCATTATTTTCTACATTTCCCTGGCAATTTTCTTCTTTGACCACTAAAATCTGACATTACGTGCATTGGCGTTGAGTGCAATTTTTTTTTTGGTCCCTATTATGATATTAAAAATTGAAATAACTATAAAAACGAATATTAATATTATTAATTTATTAATTTTACGATCTGTGACTATGCAGTAAAACATTCAACTGTAGTTATAATTATTGTTATCTATTACATTGAATAATACATATTTAAATAATAATATATAATACATTTTATTATTAAATAATATCTAGGAAATGGTTATTTCAATTAATACAAGTTTAATATTATGGCAAATCACAATTCATTTCTTACTCGACCATATACTAGAAGTACAAGACTTGTGGCTAAATAGTATTATATCAAAGTCAACTAGGTACCTAACGATTATTAGGAACGCTGCAACTGGGTTGGTAGAGAACCTGCACTGACTTTTGCATAATAAATATTCACCCGAACGATACAATAATAAAAATAATAAATTACGCTACAAGTGCCTAGTATAGTGTGTATCACCAAGAGTGGATTGGCTAAATTGGCTACCTACATTAACAAAATAGAGGGAAGAGTGCCGGAATGGGGAAGTGAGAAGACTGTTTTTTTCATTGTTTCTCATTCTGGCACAGATCTTTTCATTAATTATATTATATAAATCTATCTGTGGTAACACCTCTATAACCTCAAAATATTTTCATATTCGTTCCCGTACAAGAACAAAATATGGCCCATCCATTCTATAATAGGTTAGGTATCCATGGTGTGCTCCGATGCACTTGTCGAAAATGTCGTCTAATATTATACATATATCATCAACAACTTTTATTACGACGTTTTTCGTCGATATCCGTACCTAGGTAATAGCTAGGTAGTCCTCTATAAATATGAAAGAAGCTTCAGAAGAAAGTAGCTATCGCTAAGTCTACTCCGAAAAAATCGACACATTACCTCATATTACTACGGAAGCGTATAGTAGTACTATGTATAAAATAATATTCTCTCGGAATTTCGACTTAACAACTAGAAATTTCCACTTAAAAACTTGAAATTTTGACTTAACTATTCCAAGTCTGTGGCCCTACTGCGCAATTACGCACACACGTATATATAATAATAATAATATTTACCTTTCTTCCGACCGACTGCAGCCATTAACGGGTACGTAGGTTTAATATTCGACAAGACTCCGAGGTGTATAACATACATCGTTATTTGGCTATTATTATTATTATTATTATAATGCATTATACGTACGCGTGTGAGAGTAGGTATTATAGGTATATTATGTGCTTTGTGCCCACACGATGGCTACACACTACATTATAATGGTATTATAATAATATTATAACTTCATCACGCGAGACACGCACGTATCAAATCGTTTCTATATCATTGTATAACGCGGTCGCCATTTATTTATCACAGTCCGAAATATCGTGTGTGCATTTTATACGCAGCAGCTCAGACCCGGTGTACCACTAACGTCAGATACGTGAATACGTTCAATAATAATGTTATACAACAAAATTATACTATAATGATGATAATAATAACAAATAATATACAGGCTTGAATTTGAAAAAATAAATTCCGTTCTATGTAATTTACAATTAAAATGTTACACAATTTTTGTGTTTGTCGTAATTTAGAATTAAAACGTTATACAAGTTTTGCGTTTATCGTTATTTAGAATAGTGTTAATACCTATTAGATTTATTAATAATTACTAATTCGGGCAGGTAATGGCCCGGATACGGAATATAATACTATAATCAATTAGAATGTCCGTATGCACGAAATAAATATTTCTACGATACCAATATAACTTGTAAATAAATGGATTATAAATTATTTTTTTTTTTCATTTTTTCATTCAATGAAATTCTATAAATTACGTTTTGCGGTATGTTTTGTTTAATTATATATATACATATAATATATTTTGTTAATAGTTATGTTTTGTTTTGCGGAGCTTAATTATTTTTGATTATCGCTTTCCGTTATGATTACGTTCACAAATTTCAAACATTTTTTTGTCAAATATAACGTTATGATCATAAAGTTATTATAACGTTTGGAAGCCCTGTAATTTACGTCATATTATTTTACGAACAGACGCAATGTGTATTCCGAAAATATTCACAATCGTAAAGATTTGCCATATTATTATAGTGTAACTACGTACCTTTTTGTCTAAATAGGTTAGGCGTAATATAATATTATTGACAGTAGTACTGCAGTGATGTCGGGATGGGTATTTACAGGTGCCCAAAGAGAGAAAATATCGAAATTGGGGAGTGGAGGGGAAACACAGAGGCCTAAAAGTTTTGTACGGTGGGCCCGACTGAATGATAAATTATATAGCTAGAATGCATATTTTCCTATCGTTGCTTGCCAAAATTTAACTGAGTTTTTTTCCTGCATGCCATAAAATTATAAAAAATTACTAGGTGTAGGTGCTATACATATTATAAGTGAATAGTTGTCGTGTCGTTCGAATTTTAAACCTACAATTTAATTTTCTGAAAGACGTCAACGATAACTAAATCGTATACTTACTACTTATCTTATTATTTTTAATGACATTTTCATATTATTTTTTGACTGAAAATGTAATAAAAGTTTTATTTTTCTAAAATATTTCAAAGTATAAAACTAGAAATTTATTCTAAAATATGACATTATATTAAAATAATAAATTTGTTGAAATCATCAAATCATTTTAAATATTTTTTTATTTTTCAACAGACAATTATAACTTAACAGTTGTAATATTATTATAATAATTTATAAACAATGTGATCACAATAGTATTGACGTTTCACATCGTGTGTTGTAAAGGGAACTACAGAGTCCGGAATATAAGGCTAACACAGGAGTCGGATCTCCTGCATGGATGGCACCAGAAGTAGTTTTGGCTGAATACAAAGACAGTGAACAACCATATTACGATCAGAAAATCGACGTTTGGGCAGTCGGTAAGTTCGTTTCGATTCGTGTATAATAACTTACCTAGTAAAAATTTGGGAAACATAAATATTTCAATAAAAATAATATTTTGTTAATATTGTAGTTTTGTCCTTGGTGTATTAAAAAAAATAGGATAAAACATTATTTAATTTTACCAAATAGGCCATATTGTTAATGACGTTACAGTTAACGCATACGCTAAATTTTTATTATTTTTTTTTTAGGTATTACTGCTATTGAGTTAGGTGACGGTAAACCACCGTACCTCGACATCCACCCGACGAGGGCGTTGTTCCAAATTGTTCGAAATCCGCCCCCAGGACTATCCAAACCGTCAAACTGGTCGCAATTGTTTAATGACTTCATTGCCGAGTAAGCAATTACAGTTAATGCGTGGGAGGAGTAAGGGGAGGTTGTTCATTGTGATTTGTGGTTAATATCGCGGCTGTGTTACTATAATATTAACCACAAAAACGAAAACGATCGATTAGTAGTGTGTAATATAATATATAATGTTTATGGTATATTATTATAGTTGATAATTTATATTTATAAATATTATATATTATCATATACTTTGGTGGGCAGGTGGTCACCTGGAAATTCATTTTAACAATTTAATCGAATATCGTGTCCGATATCGATGATACGCATTGTGTTATTGAAACACTACAAATATTGTTCATAATATAGTTAAAGACTTCATAAAGGCGGTATCCCAGTATAATATAATAATCTGTAATAGTATATAATATTAAACTATACATACCTACACCACGCTACACAGTACCTACCTGTCTTTGATAATAAGTTATCGTATTACATACCTATGTAATATACGCTACTTAACCTGACCATTGGATTCGTAAAAAAAAATTGTAATCATATCAGTGTATTAATTTTTTTTTTTAGAATTTTACATAAAAATTATTAATTTTTTAATATTAAAACGTTGTATAACGAGTGTTAATTAATTACGTCGAATTGCAGATAATTTCTACCAATAAAGATGCGTTTTTATTGAATTGTAACTTATGATGTGTAAATACTAAATACAGACTAAAGTTTTAAGTGGTCCGGTGCCGGTTTTTCAAATTTTCCATGAAGACTTCCTACAGACCGCATTGAACTCTGATATCAAGGGTAGAGTATTACTCTCAATAAGTAAAAAAAAAAAAAAATCAAATTTGGTTGATTATACAGAACAGGATCATTATTCCCGTAGAGCGTATTTTTGTGGACAAATTAACTTTGGCACCGGGTGCTCTAATCATTTGTAGAATTTTTAATTTTTCTATGTATTTATATAAATTTGAAATTATGTACTTATTTGTGCATTTCAATTTTACTATTCATTTATTTTCTCTGAGCTCATTTTTCTTATAAGTTTAACGTAGTTGCTTTTCACTGAAAATTATACACTGATGAAACATATAACTTAAGTTTATTTAAGAATCCTTCAATCTTTCAGAACATTTCGAAAAACTATAGATTTATGTTATTTATTCGAATAGGTATTAAAATTTCTAAAATTGTTAGTTAAAGCCTTTTTTATGATTGTATGATATGTAGTTTGTACTAATAATGTATTATAAAAAAAAATAAAAAATACAATAAATATCCATAAGAGACTTCTTAAAGTATAAACTACTTGTACATTATTTGCACAATAAGGGGGTAGATAGATTAATGTTTTCGAGCAAAGCAAACAACTTTTTTTTTACTATTTTAAGGTATTTAGGTATTATTGTAACCTTAGTTTGGTGAAAAAGGCATATGGACTTTTTTCTTAGTCTATATTCACTGACTATTCACCTTCTAAATATTTTTTTATCTTCATAACTACATTCATCACTTTGTTATATAGGCTAATAAATAGCTGTTTAAAATCTTAATTTTTTTGAGCATTTCAATTTTACGAAAATACTGTTTAAGATTTAATTTTATAATGCCATATTTTATTAATCTTGAGTTGCTTGTTTATTTTTTGATATCTTTATACATTTTTAAAAGTGTTATGGTTGTTATTCCATCTAAAATAAACACAAGGTTAGCTAAAACTCATTACAGATACTACAAATCCCAACAAATTTGTAAAGGTTTATCAAAAACCATCTATTGAAGAATTTATTTATGAGTACTAGTACCTAAGGAAAACTTAAAAACATCATCAGATCCATTCAATATCGTTTTTCGAATTCGATGATTGTCGTGCTTCAAAAATAACAACACAACAGACATTGATCAACAGATCATTTCAACGATGCGTTAGCGAAGCGTGCGACCGACGTGTGTCCACCTCCCATGCCATTGTCTGCATCATTCAGTCTGTACATAAACTTAACCTGTTAATTCGCTACTTAAAACCGTACTCTATTATTAGTTCATTTTTTTTAATAGTACATTTAAAATATTAAAAACAAAACGTGTTTGGAAAAAAAAAAAAGTACCTAAATACTATCTAGCGTTCTGAAACAATGGACATGGCGTAACTAACCAGTCGGCCCGTTCGTTTCACGCAGTTTTTTATAGGTCATGTATGTAATGCGGTATACTGTAAACAAAATGTCGAACAACAAGTAGGTGCCTAATATTCTCGACATATTGACTGGCGATACAAAAGAAAAACTGGGGACGGGGATATCCCCGGTAACAAGTGGTTATGCACTTTGGAGCCAAAGAAAGGATATTCAGATATTATCAGATCAAGGGAACGCCGTTGTAATTAGCTTAAACGGCTTATGAGTACTTTCGTTTAACACGAACAAAAGAATATTCGACGTTTTAAAACATATAATGTGTGTTCACAAGTGTATTTTTCGCCGAGTACCGTAATAATGTCAATAAGAGCTATATTTTATACAAATTGCCACTTTTATCGTGTCTTTTGTCATATTTTTTTTTATTTAACATCAAATATTCAGATTATGGTTAATTCAATATGGAAATCAAACACTTTATTGCAGAATAAATCGTAGGGCCTAATTAGAGCCTAATCTCCTGCAATCTCCGTAGTGATCTTATTATACTCTAAATAGTATCGACTATAATTGCATTCAAAATACTTTTTCTGGTTTTTCCAATGATTTGTATTGCACTATTATAATATATTAATTGATGGGAAAGTTTGATTTTCAATAACATACAGTATTTTTAAGCGTATGTATACATTTTTTAAAAATACATATCCTATACCTGAAATCAGTACCTACACCAATACTTGAATTACAAATACAAATTAGAACTTCAAAATAATATTATTAAGTCATATGTCTGTCAGTTTAATCAGATATATATATATGCTATTGCGCCGCATATTAAAAAACAATTAAAATTATTAAATATGTAGTCTTGAACTATATTAATACCATACTAACAGTATTTTTCAAATTATATCAGGTGCTTAGAAAAAAATCCTGATCACCGTCCGTGCATGGAAGAGCTTTTAGAACATCCGTTTATAACTCAAGTTCCAGAAAATGTAAGTTTATACTAAGCATATTATTAATGACAAAATTATATAATATGAATTAAAATTAATAATGTTAATTATGTTTAAAAGAAAATATATTTAATATTAGATACAAGTGTTATAAGTACTAGTTAGTTTTTACGAATACAAAACCATTTTTTATAGAACATATTATTTTATATGGTTAATATTGTTTTTTGAAAATTAAAATTGTTTTACATTTCATACAGATAACGTTGCCATGCTTGAATACAAAAAATTACTTATGATTTCAGGTACAACAAGAAGTCAAGTCAGTGATGTCATCAATTGTTGACGACGTGACGTCTATCCGAAAATCAGAAGTCAGGATTATAAAAACTGGACTCTTAAAAGCAAGTATAAATGTATAATATTTAAAATTAGTCATAGATCAAAGATATAGTATGACCAAATATTTACAACAATATAGTTTGTTGTTTTTCTATTTTGTTATAATTTTTAATTTTTCTCTTTTTAATTTACTAGTTATAACGTATAACAGTATCTTTGATTTTTATTTGAGAATTCAGATTAAAAAAAATGCAATTTGGAGAGAATTTTATCAAATGATTGGCAGATGAGAAATAGGAAACAATATGTAATTCTTACTGGTTGCCAGGTACTTTAATCTTTGATTTGGAATATTGTCAAATATTTTATTTATAACTTGTAATAATTTAAATTGATTCAGAAAATATTTAATAATGTTTAATATTATACTCGGCATTAGTATGTATCCACTGACCATTATATGCAATTTCAAATATATATTTTTTAATTCAAATTTAAAACGAATATTATATTAAAGTCAGTAGATATAGCATACAATAAATACCGTCATAGATCACAAATTAATATGCAAATAATTGTATGGTATGCGTATTTTGTACGTTTTACTTACAATAAAAATTCAAATACGACTGCCAATTTTTAAAAATATTAATCCACACAAGGATTGAAAGTAAAATGTATTTCAACGTACCTAAATTGGTTTGAAACTTAACGAGTATTATACGATCAACTGTCATTTTGATGACGTTCGTATTGATGAACGTCTCTACTACTTGATTCGTCTCGAGGAAATACAAACTACGACGATGTTTACCAAATAACATATTTAATTTTACGAACAATGTAAAAATCCCACTTGAACGTGTGCTTGTAGGTAGGTACGCGTTTCTTAATTTATTGCATTTCGGCACATTTAAATACCAATTATCAGAATATACAATATAATATATGTTTAAAAATGAAAAAAAAAAATACATGACTACTATAAAGAATTGAAAATATGTGTGGTTCTATCATCGGACAAGACATAAGGGAAGCGAATCTAGCGAGGAGAGCTAAACAAACCGCACGTCCTCCGCGAACCCCGTCGCGTCCATTGTCTTGCAAAGTTATTATAATTGTTATTGAGCGTGTGCGGTACAAAATGCGAATAATTGCGTTCCACGCAACGGCTAGAAATTCGACGTGTATACGACATACACATCTCAGATGATGAGAATGATTTATGTTACAGGTGAATCAAAAGGAAGCTGCCAAACCCATGCATCTAGAAGATTTAGCCGCGTTGAAAGAGGTGTCCGAAGAGACCGTTCTCGACGAATTGCAAAATCGCCATTTGGACGGTCTGAGCTACACGTTTGTCGGTGACGTGCTGTTGTACTTGAACCCGAATCGAGATGAGCCTCTCTACGAGAAAAAGGTAATAACAATGATAAATAAATACCTAAGTTACTCGACTCGATTTAAACTGTTTTTAGTTTTTTTATTATCATTATATCATTACATAGAGATAGTATAACACCTCTGACGCACCTATATAATATTCTGCGAGTACCTACTATATAATTAAATAGGTAGGTACATGCAAAAATATAAAGTAGTAGGTCATATTATTATGGTAGTACATTATAATATTATAATTAAGTTAGATTATTATCTGAGCTGAATTTTGAAAACTCCCTAGTTCTATTTATTTTCACATGACAATTTATTTTGATTGTTATTTGATTTAATTCTTGTTATTTTCAAAATAAATTACGATTTAACATTTGAAACAATGTTATAGGTAAGCACCTACATTTATATATTATTAAGTTACAGAACATATAAGGAAAAAACCTTATACTGATTACATTATACAACAGAACATAATTTCAACATATAAACTAAAAAGTTATCAATAATAATTGTGATTTGTGTAACTAATTTACCTAATTTGATTGATATATTGTCTCTCAAACAAGTCTATATTGAATATTCCATATAATAGTTTTGAAAATATCAAGGACGATAGTATAACGATTTACTTAGTTTACTTATACCAGGTATACATACGCTATTATATGTTATTGTTGTCGTACGTTTCAGCACCATTATCGTTATCAATTCAAATGCCGATCCGATAACGCGCCTCACATATTTAGTGTGGCCGATGCAGCTTATCAGGACATGCTACACCACGAACAGCCACAACACATATTGATGGCGGGCGAAACTAAGTCGGGAAAATCGTTGAATTACGGGAAATTAATCGAACACTTGGTGTTCTTGGGAGAGGTTTGTATTTTGTTTTCGGCTGTTACAATACAATTAGACATTGGCAGATAAACGCGTGTGATATGTATCTTTATAGGAGGTAGAACGTTACAATAATATTAATTCTTTTTTAACGTAAAAAAATGTCCAATAATTATTACATAAAATATAATGATAGTGGTGTATAGTGTATACTATATACCTATAAATACATATATATGTAACAAGTAATGTTATATTAGTTAGGTTTATAGAAATAAGAGACAAAACAAGAAATATAGAAATATTAAATAACTATGTACATTATACACTTAAAAATATAATGTGATATATTATGTCCTCCAGGCCCCCCGATTATATTGTGTAGTATATTATACTTATTATTATTAATAAAATATATTGCTCTCTCGAAACCAATAATATAGGTAAATATTATAATAGTATATTAATATAAGTGCACCGATAAATATTCAAAAACAATATTAAATTCTACCAAGTATACCTACTGCCAATATACGGATATAAACCAATATAAACTTATAACAACTTATAAGCTTATATTATTATAATATGGCTGAAATCATATTATTATGTTTAATGTTTTAAGCAAAACCACATCAAAGTGAACGACATCGGTTTGAAAATAAAGTGCGCTATAGACGTGATTCAAGCATTCGGAAACGCGGCCAACAAATATCACATAAACTCCACTCGGCACGTGAATCAGACGCAAATTACGTATTCGTCCACTGGCAAGATCAGTGGTGCAATATTTTTCATCTACCAGTTGGAGAAATGGAGAGTAACAAACACCAAGTGAGTGGTTACAATTTCGTTTAACACTAGAACAGTTATATCAAATATAGAATTATAATAGGTTACCGCATACCACGTGAATGTTTTTGACGGTTATGGTCTACACGTAAATTGCCTATAGCCACTAGATATAGGTACTATTATATTATTTCCATTAATATTTTTCGATAAGATTCTACCCGTTCCATCGTATAGTTTTAAAAATAATTATGCTTTGGGACAAATTGAAATTACAGTTGAGATTCTAGGAAAGATCAAGCTTTACTTAGATTGACTCCAAGTCAGACGTGTGAAGTAGCTAGTATAGTGAATACTTTTGAAGTTTTGATACATCAAGAACAACAAATAATAAATACATTAATACATTGATATTGTCTTAAAAAGTTATTAATAAACTTATCTACTTTTAATTCAATCTTTGTGGTTATACAAAATTACATTAATGTATAAATATTAAATTACTCTTTTTATTCTAGATACATTTGAGTGCTTAAACTGAGTATTGACTAATAATGAAATTGTAATATTGAAAAATTACAAATATAGGTACTTAATAACTGTGTGAAAATAGTCCATGAAATTAAACTCAGATTTAAAGTTTTAAAAAGCTAATACTATTTTTCACTGTGGAACCTAAAGGAAAGTATGAATTTTTTTCAGGGATTACATTTGAAAAAAAAAATCCATTTTATGTTATTTACAATTAAAACGTTACAAGATTTTTGCATTTATCGTTATTTAGAATTAAAACGTTATACAAGGTTAGGGTTTATCGTTATTTAGAATAGTGTTAATACCTATTAAATGTAGCTAATGTCGGCAGTTAATGGCTCAGATACGGAGTATAATATAAGTAATCAATTCTAATGTCCGTATCCACGAAATAAATATTTCTATGAAACCAATATAACTTTTAAATAAATGGATTTAAAATTATTTCGTTTTGCAGTATTTTTCATTCAATGAAATTCTTTACATTACGTTTTGTGTTTTGTTTTGTTGAATGATATATTATATTAATTTGTTAATCGTTATGTTTTGTTTTGTGGTATTTAATTATTTTTGATTTCTGTTATAATTACGCTTACAAATTGCAATCGTTTGTTGTCAAATATAACGTTATAATCATAACGATGTTAACGATATAAAGACAGTTTAAATGATACATATTGTAATCAAAGAGGTAATTATAATTATTTATTGATTGCTCAAAAATAATAGAATAATATTAGCTATTGGTATTAAAATGTATTATTTATCTAATTAATAATATATTAAGTTAATATTTTATTTTACATTTACAGAAATAAAAGTATGATAGGTACTACTGTATATAATATAATGTATTGGATTTTTTTTTTAGGTGTAGTGGACAAAAGAATTTCCACGTGTTCTACGATTTCTTGGAGGCGGCCAAAGCCGATCATGTTTTTAAGCAATACCACTTGGAGGAGGACCATCGATATCGGTACTTGGTGGGTGACGGTTCAGACGAGCGTTTTCGGTACCAACCCAAGTCAAACGTGAAAAACTTCAACAAACTGTTGACTTGCATGAAGGACACGTTGGAGTTTACGGACGAACAGTTGAACACAACATGGCACATTTTGGCGGCCATACTCAACCTTGGCGAGCTGAGCGTTTCCGACGATGATGATGGCGAGACCAAGATCGAAAGCGCCGAACTACTCACGAAGAGTAAGTAATGGCAGTCCTATAAAAACATATCCTGACCATTTCCTCCTCGCTTCTAATGAGAGCTGAGCGTCAAAGAAAATAAAATGTTTTTTTAGAATATTAATGAATTGCAAACAAAATCAATGAATTTTATTCGATTTTGTTTATAATGCGATTTCTGCTTTCTCAGTACAAGCACACTGGTATTAGAATATATTTTATTTTATTCGTAAGTTATTGTAATATATTACACTGTAGACTTATCAAATCATTCAAATCCAAAAGTACCTACAACGTTTCGTAACCGGTCTCACTGCAGACCGAACACACCGATTTTTATTAAATAACAGTAATAAAAATATTAATTACCCTAACGCCCACGTTCCTACTGCTTAAACACGACACCGTCGCGCACACTAAACGTGTTTATTATGAATATGTTATAAACAATAATTATTATACAAACGCGCGGAGATAGTGATCAAATCACAAACAATTTGTGTCCGCACGAATTATTTCTAAAACGCACGTAAATCGCTCCGGGCGAATGACGCCTACGTGTTCTCGTGACGAAAATAGTTGAGTTTTAATTTTGAATATCACAACGATACAGTATAATAATATTACACGCATTGTAATTTCTATGTAGGTAGGTATAGGCATTAGGCAGGTATCCGTAAGTGGTATAAATTTGTATGTTCTGAGCACCTTTTTTTTTATAGAGAGATTCATTCAGTTTAAGCGAGCATTTCTACATGCTCCACTGTGTAACACAACATTTGAAAAAGTATGATGTTTAAACAGTTTTTGTGATCGTGTAACACATCACAGAACTTGTGTAAATAATTTTTTTGGAATTCATATTATATAATTGTATTAGTAAATAAAATAATATTTAATAAATAATATATATTTATCGAATTGTTCTTTTATACTTAAAAATAGTATTATATACTACTAAACGAAAAATAAAAAAATATATAAATATTTTGTTTGTGTAACGGTTCTGTGATGTATTACACGATCACATAAACTGTTCAAAAATCATACTTTTTAAAATTTTGTGTTACACTGTGGAGTATGTGGAAATTCCCACTCAAACTGATGAAATTTTCATGTAAAAAAGGTGTTCAGAATTTACATTACACTTTTTGAGATTATTTATTACAAGGTGGAGAGTGTAGAAATAGCCGCTTAAATTAAAGGAATCTCCCTGTAAAAATAGGTGCTCAGAACGTACAAATTTATACTACTTAAGTTCTCTATACGGTTTAATCGAGCGTGTTGTACGAAATCGTGTAAAATAATAATATATCGAAACGATGTAGATTTACCGACCATTTCCCCAGAGTTCCGATTATTATTATTATTGTTATAATATTATGTGTATACCTATATTAGATACTGAGCACGTATTCCGTTACCTATCGAAAATAAGTTTTAAGATAAAAATGTTTCGATTTCATCAATAATAATATGATGTGTATGCTTGTACGGACTATAATAATATCATACTTCACCGAGTCGCATAATAAAATAATAATATTAAAATATAAGAGCGTCCACGTTACGTACTGTAAACGAACAACGCATGTATAGGTTCATTCACTTTATTATTTTTGTCAACTATTAAAAACATAGGTATACTAGTTGTTTTAAAATGTCCATCCGTACCTATATTTTGTGAAACGTAAAAATCTTTGTATTTTCACAATGTACACGATGAAATAATCACTCTGACACTCTGTACGCACATTATTATTGTGTATGTACCTATCATCTTCAACCAAAATTCAGTACATTACAGCTGGTAGCCACTTCGGCCACAGGTTATTCGACGAAATTCGTGTTTTTTTTTTGTTTTCAGTCGCCGAATTATTGGATGTGGACTCGAAGAAACTGAGCTGGTCGCTGTTAAATTACTGTGTGGTGGTCAACGGTACTGCGGTTCGTCGCAAGCAGACGGTTTCGGGGGTGTACGAGTGTTTGCGAGTGTTCTCCCAGACATTGTACGCCAGACTGTTCGATTGGATAGTGAACGTCATCAATCTGAAACTATCGTTTACCAGGGCCATATTGTGAGTAAACCGATTGGATTTCGAATCGATTGCGAAAAATAACTATACCTACCTACCTGTAATAGTTTTACAACTAAACACAAAACGATGACACACATACTGTTATACTATTATTATGATATTATTGTGATATGATTTTAATATTATTATGATATTATTATGGTATCATATTGTATTGTGCTGTGGCATCATCGAGAAAATCCAACTGTTCGCAGCGGAGACACGCACGTGGTGTATTTGATGGACTCGTTCGGGTTCGAATGTTTCCACCTGAACAATTTGGATCAACTGTACGTCAACTGTCTAAACGAACAGCTCCAGTACCATTACAATCAACGGATGTTCGCGTGGGAAATGGTGAGTGAGGATGGGTAACCAAAAAAGTCTATAGATATATAAGTATAATATTATTGTATATGAGTGGAAATATAATATTATTATCTAACGTTGTTTAGCATAATGATAACAGTTCAGCACTGGACTGCAATAACATTAATTATTATTTTTAATCGATTTGGGTGACGTTATCGTATATAACGAGTTACAAGTTATAAATTTATTGAAGTAATGATCATCCTCATTTTTCAAATTAAAACTTTGATTTTTACATTTTTAAAATGTATACTTAGAGATCATATTTTCAAACAATTGGAATTTATTGCACTACTTAAAGAGTGTCCTATGATGATACACACTTCTGTTTTTCAAATGAAAACCACCCTTGTTTTTTTAAAACTGTTTAGTAAATAATTTTTCTGAAAATTTTGACATATCTAATTCATTACAATAGACACTATTTAAGTAGTATAAAATAACCCAAAATAACCTATATTTTTAAAAATATGGTCATCAAGTATAGGTAGGTATATTCAAATATTTCAAAAATTAGAATTTGATTACGTTATCATTATTAAATAAAAAAATAGGAGTGAGCATACTTGGTGAATCACCCATTCACCCTGTATACTTTCACACTATTATTATGTGATATGACAGCTAGATCCAGCAACGGGTCGAGTAGCACTTAAGAAATTTAAAGCATTCACGACAATAATGCAGATTATGATGTGAACCTATATAAAGTATGTTATTATCATTACGCGCCTGTCCATAAAATATACAAAAGAATCTTCGCATTGTTTTATGTTCTTTTGTAAACGATCGTTCTTATGGTTCGATATGCTAGTTGCGTAAATCATGGCATATTTATATCTTATTTTTCTATGGTTTGTCGGCTCTGCGTCGACAAACAGACTAATCAAAGTGTCTGTGCAGCAAGACTTGGAGGAAGAGGGCATGGACCAGTACAGCATGCAATACCGAAACAATAAACCGATAATAGATGCACTTATGAATAACCCAGATGGACTTTTTTACATGTTTGACGATGCTACTAAAAACTGTGAAGAAAACTGTGAATATATCACAAGTAATAAACATATACCATTAATAGTCGTACTATATACTACTTATAGCGTAGTAATAACTAATACAATAATATAATATATTTTCATGAACTCCTAACAAATTAATAGCGGAGTATATATTTTAAAATGTCTTTTATTGGGAAATTAAAAACGATAATTATTATGGTTGTTATTCAATTAAAATTAATTTTTGTATTTTTTGAACTCAGTGCACTAAAAGTTATATTAGTATAATGCTAGGACATATTAGGTATTCTTAGATTGTATTAAACAATCATTATTATCTAAAACCTTACTATTTTGTAACCATCTATTTGTAATTTCAATTGTATGAAAATTATAAAGATACTAAATTCATTTTTCACATTATCATAATGCAATAAGAAAATTATTTAAAAAAAGTTATTTTAATCAGTTGCTCGACCATTTACTTTACTCATTTATAATGTACCAATGAACCATAATATAATCTGTGAGTACATGTGAATAATATTTTGATTCGTATAATAGATGCACTAGAGATCAACCCCAAGGAACCATACATCCACGTGGCCAGTTCAAAGAGCTTTAGTGTGGCGCACTATAGTGGCACCGTCTCGTATCAGCTGAAAGATATACTTGAAAAAAATCGTGACTTCTTGGCACCTGAAGTTGTCGAGACAATGCGTATGTCCAAAGATAATGTGATAAAGGACTTATTCTCCAACCGGTTGACAAAATCTGGAAATCTAACTGTGTGCAGAGAGAAGACTTTAATGGTAAAAACTAAAAACAGCAAAATCAGTCGATGGGGCGCTGCGTTGATGTCAGAAAAAACTCCGATTCGAGTACGTTAAAATAATAATAATAATAATATTTATATATTTTTTTTTTTTATTAATTATCCCGCGGCAACATAGGCCATTGCGAGGGGGGGTGGTACTGTAGGTTTTGGAACGGTAGGTGTGTTACACGTGGGTGTATTTTTGGCAGAATTTCGAATGCCGCCCGGTGGTCGAGAATCGAAACCACGACCGGCAGCGCCGCAGCCGACGCGTTAAACCGCTCGGTAACCTCATCCCCATAATAATATTATAATGTAACTTAAACGTGGTTTTTATTTCTATATATAAATTAAATAATCAACATTCCGATCAATTGAAGTGTCTAAAATAAATATTACAAAAAGTAAAAACATTTAAAAATATTTTTATTATTTTACAGCTACATGTTTTTCTAAGACTGTATAATATTTTAATTAAAAAAAGCATGTATCTAAGTTGTTAAATAATTTTTTTTAAAGTTCATAATTTACAAGTAGACACTTGTATTTTTTATCTAAAAAACGATGTTGAGAAATGTTTAGGGTATCAAAATCCCTAACGTTTAGAATAAGTTATGTAGAGTGTATCGAAAAATAAATCAATTGATGTATTTTAAGCTGGAACAGATATCAAAAAAACTCCAACATATAAAAAAAAAACAAATTTTTACTAATCAAAATAGGTATGTTTTCGTAATGTACAAACATTTTTATGTAAAAAATATAATTAAAAAAAATGTATATACCTAAAAGACTGAAAGTTTATAACACCTATATATTAGGTTTGGTTAGGTTAGGTTAGGTCTATCTATGATAGACATTAAAATAAACACCATACAATTATTTCCAAATATTTACCTACGGCTGGAGAGATTGGATCTCGGTATACCAAAGAATAATACCACTTAAAAGTTGTACCGGTAACAACAACAACAAAAATTATTATTCTCGACACCGCAAGTTCATATCGTTATAAATTTGTAATAGTAAATATTATTGCTGTGCACTTCACAGAAGTACAACACGGAATCCCGCGGCGAGTATTCGCAAACGCGGCGCATGCGCACTGCGTCTGCGGTTTATCGGTCGAGCAGCATGGAAATCCTGCGATCGCTGGCCGACACGGCCGAGCAAAAGAACGGCGTGCACTTTGTCCGATGCTTGCGAGCGACGCTTACCGATGAGCCACTTGGCTTCCAACCGGAAGTGGTCAGGCAGCAGATAAAAGCGTTGTCTGTCGTCGAGACAGTGTCCGCCCGGCAGGATGGTTACTCGTGCCGGATATCATTCCACGAGTTCATACAGAGGTAATATTATTGTAAGATGATTAATCACTATGATGCACCACATTATGGTGGATTGTGCTGTATTACCATACAGGGTGCTCGGATTTAAAAAATAAAAATACTCTAAGCTTCAGTTTTGACTATAAGTTTATTGGAATATTATGGTCCGAAGTTCAAACTCTATTGTTAAAGCGCTTTACTTTAGCACTTATAATATTATGTTTTCTTGTGCTGTTACGCCCCTCTAGCACAATTATACTAAAAAGTACCAAGAGTACTAATAGTTAATACAATACACAGTATATGCTAATACAATTTATTTGAGTTTTAATTACTTTTGAGACATCGTATAGTAGTAGGAAATTTATGCTGTAGAGTGTAGAGTGTGAAGAGGACGTCACATGTGTGGACGTGTTGTCTCCATCTTACACACATACGACATAGACAAAACGCTCTTACGCAGTCTGATTAGAACTCGCTCAACTTTATCTCTAGAGTAAAAATACCTATTATAATAATGAATTGTGATAATATTTTTAAGGGCAAGTAATAGCTTTTTTTTTTAAAAAAATTTAGATTTTGAAAAGTTAAAGGTATTTTAAAAATGTTGAAATTTTTTATTTCTAAACGATACAATGAACATAATATTGAAAAAATCGCAAGGACATGCCCACAGAAATATTACCACAATTCAATTTTATAAGAGGTATTTTTAACTCTAAAACCAAAATTAAGAAAGTTACTCTGATTGCGTAAACGCGTTTTGTCTATATCGTACGTGTGTAAGACGTGTGTAAGACGTCCTGTGACATCCTCAATAAATTATACTGATCTGTGAATTTCCATAATACTTCATAAAATCTATACAATGCTATAACTATTCGGTGGAATCGTGTGTTTAATACATAAAGGTGCATATCATATAGTCATAATAATAGAATGATTGTCATACAGGTATAAGTTTTTGGCATTCGATTTTTATGAAAACGTTGAAGTTACCAAGGAAAACTGTCGACTATTGCTGATTCGTTTGAAAATGGAAGGATGGCTAATTGGAAAGAGCAAAGTTTTTCTGCGGTACTACAACGAGGAATATTTGTCTAGGTACGTACAACATCTAGACAGTTGAAATAGTATATGTCAATCATCGACATTATTATTGATTACACATTTAATTATATGCATCGTATTTTCGGTAACATACCCATTTATTAACGTTAACCATCGTTTGAAAAGTTCACGATTTTTCGTAATAAATAGGCTATAATGTATATTTAATTTAACTGCAAACTTTCAGACTGTACGAGACCCAAGTGAAGAAAGTTGTAAAAGTACAGTCGATGCTCAGAGCATTCATCACGAAAAGGAAAATTCAACCGCAGTTGATAAAACAACAATCTGGTAATGACGATGCGTTAATACAGTCTTAATTATTTTAAACTAGTTTGTTGAAGTAACATACAATTTTATTACTTTTTTTTGTATCGTTATATTATTATTATATTATACTATTATAATCCATAGTTATTAAATTATTGTAGTAGACTATCGTCATGTAGTGTTGTTTAGTCGGAAAATAATACAAATAATAAAATTTAAATATATTCTAAAAAAAATTAACTTATTTTTTTTTATATAACAGAGTAGTTATTTTAAGCGTTGGGAAGATTTTTATATTATTATTATTTTGTGTTTTTCATATTCAGCTATCGTACCATAACAATATAATAGGTATACAACGTACGACCCAAATATTGTTTAAGTAAATTACCATACCAATAAATTCACACAATATTATACGCCATGACTGAGTACATTTTTTTTTCAAGTTAATTTGAGTTTTTCTGAATCCACTTAAGTACATATAGCCGGTTATGAAGTAAATAAAAATAAATAGTGTTTGCAACCTATATACGTATATTCAATTTAAAGCTAGGTGGTCTAAAAATTCGAGCGGCATTAAAAAACAACAGAATACAACCCTCGCCAATGACTTAAAAGCATATCGTGACTCACACGTAGGTATGATATAGGAAAATAATGAATGCTTTTACACAAACTACAGTATCCGATGAGGGTCGTAGACAATGGCTCATTAAAAAAAATACCGTAATATATTGTTATATCGTATTCAATTTAACAACTATAATCTTATTATGCTCGAAATCTATTTGCTCAATTTGTTAAACACACTGACTATCCCAATTTGGATTGATTGTAAACAGGTAGGTAGTAAAAGTTCAAAGTATATGAATATATTAACGACCGTGAAGACAAAAATCGTTTAATTTGATCAAGTGATAAAATACGCTTTTGGATAGGTACCTCAACTCTTCTACTACTACACTATAGTAGCATATATAGGGATTAGGGGGTAGGGGTTCCAACCTCACCTGAAAATAAAAGTTTGTGTGTCAGTAGAATTATTATTATTAATTATACTGTCGGGAATCCTGAATCGGGATTTCTATAAGCCCCACAAAATGAAATCCTATATCACCACTATACTAATACTCAGAGCTTCGAATGGTTAAACATATAAAATTATCCATTGATTTATCCATGTACTTCAAATGCAGCGATCGAACTGAATTTATACGTTTAATAGTAAGAGAGTGGATAGACGTCACATATTTATAACATAACACAATAGTATCGAACAGTGAACTAAAATAACGCAGTGGTTACTGGTATAGTAGACGCATACTGGGCACCGGTGACTGAAAAAAATTTATTTTGAGAAAAACAACGTAAGAGTATATCCCAGTCTATTTTTAATAACATTTTATCGGTTTAAAATTATTATTATTATTATTTGAACCAAAAAAAATTACTACACGCACGTAAATGCACCATAGGCATGTACCGTAGGCATAACTGGTATAAGTATGCTTTCATAGAAGATATATCTCCTCCAAGTTTCGCCGTCAAGTTCTATGTCTAATATACTATTATATAAGCACTTAGCTAGGATATTGTACTGTTACTCCACACGGATTAAGTATATCTGATCTATGGTGTCATACCGACATGACCATGTAGCATTGTAATAAAGCTGCTCTCCCACAAAAATCGATCTTGTTACGTAAATCAATCGTAACAAATCACAATACTTTACGGTATTCGGACGAGAACGAATTGCTAGTAGCTGCGCAATATATTATAATCATAATAAAAATAATAATCCCCCGCACATTATACACGGCGTACACATATACGCAAATATAATATCATGTGTCGTACACCAATGCCGCTACTTGTGCACGACCAAAGGGTAGGTGATGACGTTGATGACGATGACAAGCGCTCGCGTTCGGAGGATTTGGTGCGGGACCCTCGTGTTCGGGAGATTCCTGTCGTCGGCGGCGGCGGTGGCTGGCCGACGGGGCTGCTCTGTGCGGGGAGGGTGTAGGGGGTAGTTCCCTGCTACTCCGGACGAGTGGGCAGAGATTATTTCGCGCGCCCGCGGGGCACAGGGGGTGGCTTTTTAATTGCGCTTACCCTTTGAAGTCGGCCAAACGGATCAAAGGTCTGGTCGGCACCGCCGAGGGGCCGCGACCGTACAAAGAGACTTTACCCTCCCCCGCGGCGGCCACGCAGCCATGCCCCAAAGCCCCACGACGTTTGCTAACACACGCACACACGCACACACGCACACACACACACACAACATTATAATATATACGATATCGCGGAGACGGAGATTTAAACGTGCGATCGCGTGAATGGCATGGCGGAGCGCAAAAAACTAACGAAACGCGACAAAAAAAAAATCTCTTCTCCGCCGCTTTCGAGTGTACACCGTCGTTTTTGAGACCCACGGACAACACTCACTCACGCACACACACACTTACACACATACACTCTTACACACGCACACACACTCACGCCAGTAAAACAATAAACACACGCAAATAAGTGGTTTTTCGTTTTGTACTCGTACATTATATTATACTACTACAGCTGAGTAACCCGACTTGGCCCTTTCCACGGGAAAAAATTAACAAACATAAATTAATACGGCGCTATATCGGTATAGCTCGGTTTTGGTGTAGGTACTTACCTGTGTGAACACTAATTCGACCGAGATTGGCAATCCAATCAAAGAAAAATCTTTGAGAAATAATCAAGATATAGGTACCTACTCACATATATATTACTATATATAATAAATATTAATCTAGTTGTAATTTTAATAAGCAGCTGTTCACTTTTCAGTATCAAATTATTATAGTTATTTAAACATATAAACATTGTCTCAATGTAATAATGGACGATGTACATTCAACATGTTTATACATATTTTACGTTTTGTAATGAATTATAAACGAATATTATTGGTCGTGCTTTCCACGATTACTATAATTATAGTCTATAATAGCACTGTTGGTCGTTTTAAATTTTTATTTCAATAATCGAAATCTGAGAACCACCGACACGGTTTAGATCGATAGTCTGCAGCCAAAACCTACTAAAATATATTGTACCGTACACGAAATCCGAATTTCACAACTTCTGGAGTTCGAACGGCACCACACTCTATCTGCTGTCGTCCGTGGTCGACGTCAGCTCCCGCATGGGTCAGTATAAATTCTTTTAATTGATTAATAATTCGGCACTTGAATAGTAATTGTTTGCATCCACGTCTTAGTCGCAGTTGTGTTCCCTATGTTTTTGTTTAATTTTTAGTTTGCTTTCTCGATCTTCGTTATATTGTCTTATTCGCAAATAATGATATTTGAATGGCTATGCAGATTCTACAACATTTTTTACTAAAAATTAATCTGAAATCTGGAATACATTATACATAATTTCCCAATTTCCCTCTCGGAGTGTTTTTTTTTCATTTTTAAATGTAATTAGTTTGAACATTTTACCAATTGATGTTGGACGTACTCGGTATTATACAATAATTGATTATTAGATTTGTTTTGATAACCCAACAATAACTATTCATAGTAGACATTCAAATATTTACGTGTTCGGCTTCTCAGATTTTGATGTAGCACGCGTGAATTCTCTATTGATTTAGCATAAAACAATACACATTTAAAATAAACAATGAAATGATTTCAATGCGTTTTTATTCACTAATTGTAAATTTATTGTTATTAATATTACAATTTTTTTTATTATTATTGATCGAGAAAGCGTAGTTTTCAAAAACCTTCTAATTTATCAAAGTAACGAATGTAACGACTTGATATTAATATTTCACTATCGTATTCCATCAATAATTTGAAATATCTTTAAATAAAAAATGTATATTACATAGTTACATATTAATATACAGTTATTCAGTTATAGAATAAGTACGCACATGTATATAACAATCAAGTTCTATGACATTTTGTAGTTTTTAAATTATAATAAGTAACTATTATGGGCATACTCGTTACCCAGTAATTGGTACATCGTACGTTTTGTATAGTTGAATTTTTTTCAATATAATCTATTCAGGTGTTATCACAATATTTAAATATATATTGAAATTGTACTTTAACGCTAAAATAATATTCTCATGAACTCTGGTTTTCAGCGAATAAACGAAAATATTCAACGACTCAGGAGGAAGCGGCACTAGTCTTACAAAAACGTGAGTATATAATACGAATTTCATATGATATCAATGATTCTTTGACTAGTTAGGTATTGTGTGGAACCTAGGTATCTCGGTCTCAAGGTACCAAAAAAAAAAAAAAAAATTGACGGAACGAAAACTTCGTTTTGACAGGGTAATTTAAAATGTGGAAATTAATGATCGGGACGGAAAAAAAATTACGATAAACCGAAACTTTGAGATACCGAGGTTCCGCTGTATGAACTGTAAGGTTCCATAGTGTTAAAGTTCAGCATACATTTACGGAATAGAATAATACTGGTGAAGAGGTGTGGAATCAATATGTGTTTGGTGTATCCGTGACTTAATTTCTCTTGAATTACCCTTATGATTTATGAGACATTTTGTATCGTTCATACTTTAGTTTTACACACCATAATATATGGTTCAGTTAGAGCCAATCGCTAGGCAGACGATTTAATTATGCATTCGATTTGGGTTACAATATATTATTTATAATTTATATTTCGTGTTTATTAAAAAAATCATACGAGCATTATTTTGTTTGAAAACATTATTTAGACTTAGGTACCTATATTTTTGAGATTTCCCTCAAAATAAGTACAAGCCGAAAAATAATAGTTCGAAATTATACGGTGATAACTGATGAGGCTTTAACTGTCTACTTGACACACGGCTATATGCGTATGTTAATTTTTTGAGATCTTCATATTATTATATACTGAGCACTTACGAAAATGATTTTTATTTGTCGATAAATCATAATCAATAACAAAGATCAACCACATGGTTGAACATATAAAATAATATAATTGATTGACTATAAATTTTTTTTTTATCCATTTAGATTATAGGGGATATCAAGTACGAAATAAAAGCAGTTCGATAAAAGTCGGTAAGTACTGAGTTAATATTTATAGTAATATTACTGACGTAATGTTATGATTATTGATAACGTTGTAACAAATAATATTATCTTCTGATATTATAGAACGTTAAAGATTTACATAATATATATCATATAATTATCTATGAGCATAGTATCTTGTGTATAGCCAATTTCAAACAAATCTGATGTCTAAATAATAATATCTTATTTCAAGATATTTTAAATTGTATTTTAATTTTTTAAACGGAATATTAAAAGGCCAAAAAGATTTGACCTACGTGTTTTTCAATAGGCAAACTTGATGCCGTAGGTCGTAAAAAACTAAAGATGATTATTAATAAATGGAAAGGAAAGTCAATTTATCAAGTCGTATTGTTGGATCGAGCCAACAAACTTCAAGACGTTGTATACTTTTCGTTGCAGGTAAGTTTAGTCACGTATTAATATTTAAGTCAATTTAAACTATATTGGCCATCGCATAGACATCGTTCAAACATAATATTTAAAATAAAAATTATTTAAAACCCCTGAAAACATGTCATTTTTTAGTAGTTGTGTTTAGGCATTTATGTCGTTCTTGTGATTACTGATCGTCTTTGTGTGTGTAGTAAATTATCATTAGTGTGTGTATACTCCCCTACCATCACCCGCGACCAGTATCAATTTACAATACATTGTTATTTCTTATCTGGTTTATGGTCGCACGAAACGCACATGCACAAGTCATTTAATGTCTTGATCAAAATATTCAAAACCAATTTATGGACGTGAAATAGCCGTCGCACTGACAAGAATTAAGATACTTATAATGGTTCGATTTAAAAAAATGTAAAAATGTATGTGTTGGTAAACAAGTTTACTTTGCATCGGTCGGAGCTTTTTTCAATTTTAGCAAATTCTCGACGAGAATAAATATTTTATATTTTATAAATTTATAAATTGTTAGTATTTAATATATTCAAAAATATCTAAAATATAAAAAATATGCTCCGACCGATGCAAAGTAGACTTGTTGACCAATTAAAACATCTCTACATTTTTTAAATCGAACGACTAGAACTACTTTAATTTTTGTCAGTTGCTAAGGTCGTTTTGATGAAAAATTAATAGGCTTTGCAGGGGCCTTAACAGAGTTGAAACATCATAATATAAATATAAATTGTAATTGGTAAAAAGTTTGTTTTTAAGACTTGTTCACCTTATACAGTTTCAAAATAATAAGCTTAAAAATTACTGGGTGCAGTTATAAATAACAATAAAAAAAATCTGTGGTGTATACTAAATTTATATTATTCTACAAAAAACTATAAAACCATAGATAGTGTACTCCAAAATTCGTTGCATTCCAAAATTCGAAGTATCCGTACTATGGTAATACACCAGAATATCCGTAATATTTTATTAAGCGACATATTATTATGTTATATACCTATAGTAATATTCCACAAAAATACGAGATCGTTTTTTTCAGAATGGGTACCTACCATAATATTGTTTTATTTGAACTCAAGTTCATGAGTTTTTCTCTATAATGTTCTCAACAATTGTTATAACTTTATTTCTCTACAAGGCACGTTTGATTGACGTAAACAGTACTTGAATTAGGAATAAAACAGTAGGGGGATGAAAAGTGTAAAAAAAAATGTGCGTACACACCTGATTGTTTAAACGTCGTATTGATTAGGTAGTACCTGGAAGGGGAAGATACACAATAATTAATTAATATAATATAATTAATTAATAATTAATATTTATTAAAAAGAACCTCTTAATTGCAAGTACCTACTGGACATACGCAGTTAAAACCGGATATGCCTATACATATAAACGGACGTTTTCGTATAGCGAACTCGGAAGTACCGAGTAAATATACTGTCCAATAGATGTGATCTCCTAATCGAATTTGTATTCGAAATCATTCATTCTTTATAGTACCTATCAACCTATCTGTAGTCTATACGCATCGGTGGTATAATATATTATAATATGTCTTCTTATCGGAAGCTCCGCACTATCGGATTCCGATTGCCCTCGGTCCTGTTTGACTGATCGATGCCTATTATAATATTATGTACATAATGCGCGTTGTAATGGCTCGTCCGCAGGTGCATTTGTACAACCAGCACGCGATTAGTAACTTGAACAACATGAACCACCGACCGGTTATGCTGAAAGATGTGATGAGCACGACCAGCGTAAACGAATTCTTGGGCAGCAAGAGGTGTTATTTGTACAAGATACCTTTCCAATTGAATCAGATGGACACGGAAACCAATCAGAATAACTTGATGGACGAAAAGTGATAAAAACTAATAGCGCATACACAGTTTAATAGTATTCGATTGCCGTATCGATGTGATGGTCTACACATCACGTAACACCCTCGATATTACCGACGCAAATGAAACGTTTTGAACAACTATTAACTATCTAGATCACTATAATAATTTAATATTAACTGATATATTATTATACAGCTGATAAATACGACAGTTGTCACATACAATTTTAAGTAGTCCCTATAGTTGAAGATAAATTTTTTTTTTTATTAATTTCCATACAGATCTTATTTTTCATTATGAAATTCAAAACAAGTAAGCTCAAATCTATAAAGAATTGTCAAAGTCAGCTGCAGAGCTGGTTAAGTTTTTAGTTTACGACGTTATTTTGCAAAGGAATAATTTTTAAAAGGACCTTGTAACATTAAATTATTTAATTTTAATTTAAATCAATCCTGATCATTATTGGGTCTTATCTTCTCCCACTTCAAATGTTAAATTTCAATAAATAATTATTTTTTCATTATTATCCATTTATTTTATTATTTTTGATACTAAATTTTTCATTGTTAGCAATAATATTTAAGGCACTATAGGAATATTGCAGCATAATATACATTATAATCAATATTATATTACTTTACCATTTGTGCTGTTGTTATTTCAGTATGGTGAGTAATGTGGACGACTGCAATTGGGACTCTCCTCTGAATCGTTTTCCAGAAGCTCGTACTGCGTTCAAAATTTTGAAACACTCGTTTGCTGTCCGAGGTAACATCTTTTGATCTACACTTATGTATATTATAATAGATTATGTTGTATGTATGGCGATGGAAAAAAACCAGCCCACCGGTCAGGATAGATTATATTATAGGCTTTGGGTCATACAAAAAGAAACAAAAATATACATCTATTATGTTGTTAATAGTTTTAAAAAATATTTTGTGCTCACTGAAATTTATCATATCAAGTAGGTACTTAAGTATTAGGTATATTGGCATATAGGTAGTTCCGTCTATAATATAGTTATATAATATTTTCTGTGAATATTCAATATAATAACTTACAATTATTATAAATTATTATTTACTAAAATATATTTAATATTTCGGGTTTTTTTTTATATAATTAATTTTACAATATTGAATTAATTTTAAATATGTGGTTTGGGAAAAAATTAACTTAACGTGCCAATAAAATTAACCAATTCATTAAGTTACAGAATAACATGGGGAAAAATGTAACATGTTAAGTTAGAAGTAACTTCTAAAAAATAAATAACTCGTTAATTAACTTAGTTAAAAGTAAGTTAACTTTTTAACTTAACTTTAACTTATTAACTCGTTATTCCCAACCTTGAGTATTCCACACTGATTAACAATAATTACCTGTTAATATATATTATAAATATTTTAATTGGATTTAAACTAAAACCCAACCGTATTAAATAGTATTGGATATTTTGTGATCAAAATTTATAGTAACTATTTCTAAATTTTATTATAATAGCATTTTTTTAATATACTAAATGTAAGACATTTGTATTCCTTAATATACTAAATGTAAAACATTTGTATTCCTATATATATATATCAAATAGTTTTTTAATGATTAAGTTATTTTTGAACAGATCAAGGAGTACAAGTGGATATTGCTCAAGGAGTACGATTTTCCGATCCGGAATACAGTAAACCACAATATTTTGTAAGCACAAATTTAGTACTTAGTGCACAATACAAATGTATGCATTTAAAATGTTGTTTTTGTACTAGGAGAACAATCGTAAGCAACAAAAACAGGATGAAAAACCAATAAAACAACCTGTGAGAGACAACAGATATAGTGTGAAAGAGAAAAATGATTCGAAAGTAACCACTACAGTGAATAAATCAAACATAAAAAAGTTCGTTGTTTGATGTTTTTATTTATAATCTACATTTACATTTAGTACAGACAGTATGGTAATAACTCATAACAAAATTAATTTATGAATTACTTACATTGGTATAGGTATTAATATAATACTAATGGCATATTTCTTCTTTTAAGTTGATATTATAACCTTAATTTTACAACCTTTATAAAAGTTCAATGTTGAAAAAACGATTTTGAATTATTATAGTAAGTCTAAATTAATTTTAGCTGGGTTTTTACATTATTCCTTTGAATCAGTATAATGTATCAAGAAATGAGTATACTAAAATTATCATAGTATCTACGATCTACCTAATAAAAATATTGTATGATATTGATTTAAGATTTTACAATTATGTATGTTTTAGTTAATCATATACAAGTTATCTAACATATCCAAAGACTACTTTTTTGGATACAAACAGTGCCTAAAAGTGTAGAAAAATATAATTTTTTTTTCATAAGTAATCATAACTTTTTTCAAAAGTAAATTAAACGTTTTATTGAAAATTTTTTACGATTTCCCTGAAAACTATACATACCGATAGAATTAATAAAATATGGTATACAATATTGTATACTATAGGTATGACTAGGTACATAGTAAATAGTTATTCAATAACAATATATAACATAATGTATTTATGTAAAATTTGAAATTCATAGAAGGGGTTAGGCTTAAGATACATTTATTGTTTATATACCTTACCCTAGAATACATTCAACAGATTTAAATTTGAAAATCGTAAATCTATTATCAACTTCTATATTTATTTAAGATAAAACTAAAATTAATTAAGTTTTAATTTTCAGACCATCAGATAAATCAAATCCTGTACTTGAACTCCAATTAAAAGGTAAACAATACCAGTCGGGTTACGCAGACGAAGACGATCCTCCTTACAACTTTCAGGTTAGCTGCGGTCATTACAATCTTTCAGTAGCAGATTGAATTCAACAATAATAATTAAAAATATATATAATATTGCAGTGGCGTAGCCAGGGTAGTGTGGGGGGGTCGTGCCCTCCAGAAATGTTAAGAAAATTGAAAATGGGCAATGAAAGTTACTGCAAATACAAATTTGTACAGGAACTGAAACTTAAAATAAAACCTTGACATCAGTATGCTAAACCTGTAGGAGATCCTAGTTAAACCTACTCTATGTAAATATATTATCAGCAGCCCGCCCTCCCCATAAGAAAAAATCAGGACACTCCACTGAATATTATACGTATAGAATAATTATCACTGTCCTGCTATTATAATATACTATTATCATCCATTTAATTCCCCGTGTAACAATAGCATCACTATAATAATAATATCATGTGGTTCTCAGGCGATTTTGAAAAAGACCAACTACAAACGTCCGTCACTGGACGGTCGGACTATAGAGTTCTCGTCCAGCGGCGACCGAATGACGGACAGGTACGACGGACGACGAATAGAAGAAGATTACGGTCGTAGGTCAGACTCAGACAACGTAAAACGGTCAAAGGACTACAAGAACGAGCTGAACAATCAACTGTCCAGAGCAACGAGGACTGAGATCATACCGGGTGTGATGCTCGAGGGCTCTTCTTGCGACCTTTAGATGACCATCTGATGGCCGTCGACGTCGCAAAAACCATAGTTATTATAATATCATGATATTATTATAGTATGATATTATTAATTATACGGGATATGGATACACTTTCTAGTCGCTAAATATAGTTAGGTATTAATAGTGTTGGTCATGAAATCATTTTAACGCCATATCTGCGACGACCCGGCTATAGATTAAATTTGTCCTGATATTCACAAGTCACAACGAATTGTGTAATAGTTTAAGTTTTAACCATGGTAAAATCCGAACATTTTTAAATATAAATGCTTGAAACTATAATAATATCATGTAACCTGTACCTTGCACACTTATATTGGCCTTTAGACTTTAGTTAAGAATATACTAACACAGTGTAATAAACTATAACAATATTATATTATTGCTTATTTTTTTTGTTGGACTATTTTAATGAACAATAATATAAAACTTTATTGAACAATTTCTTTTTCGCACAGTTTTTATAATTATATAAATATATAATATGCATGAGATAACTTTTCCGAACGTCACTTTTTTTTTGAAACATTGATAATAACATTTTGGAGCTTACTATTCGCCTGATACGAAGTTTAATTCTAAACGTTTAGTACAATAGAAACTAAGATTTCGTTGAGAAATTACTTAGGCAGTAATCCTTCTACATTCTTATCAAATTATAATTCAGATTCTGAAACCGAACCTATAAGAACCGGTTCTGGTACCGGAACCTTTAAAATATTAAGAAACAGAACCGGAACTGAAACCTTTATTTTAATAAATAATTGAACTGGAATTTTTGAATTAAATAGGTTCTTTTAGGTTCAAGAATAAAATTATTTTTTTTATCATCATTTTATGGTATTATTGTTTTGTGTATAAGCTATGTATGATCACATACATTTTCTAATATTTATCATAATATCAATTAAACCCGCACTCTGGATAGGCATTTAAAACTATTATACTTTTCGGTACCTAAATTATCTGGAACTGGTACCGAAGTTATTTGGAACCGATACCTTTATTTTTTTTCATCAAAAAACTAGAACCGAACCGAAACAGTTATTTTATTTTTGGAAAACCTGTCCCGGAACCGAGACCGATAAATTCAAAATTTTAAAGTCTCTGAATTGTATGGATATTATGATTAAAAACTATTACGATTTTTCTTCATAATTTTTAAGAACATTTATAGGTAAAATCTATTAATATAAAACACGCAAAAAGCTGCTATTTAGATAGGTAACTAAAGAAATAATGAGAATTTTGTCTAAAAACATTGTATGAATTTGGATGTAAAGGTTATTAGTTATTACATTATGAAATGTATTAATATTAAATGTAAATTTGAATCCTTTCGAATTAAATCTACAACCAAATGTATAAAAAACCTGAACTGTATTGATGAAATTAGTTTATACCTAATCGATATTTGACCATTATATTGTGACACTTTTCTGTAATAGTAAATAGTTGTATCGAAATTTGCAAGTCAAGATCAGCAAAGTGTCCATATATACGGCACCCCAAATTGGAATTTTCAAACTCTTTTTGGGAACAATATATTTTGTGATACGTTTGTGCACGATTTCCGTTTTTTTTGCTCAATTATATCCGAATATATTATATTGCGTACCTCTAGTAAAAAATGTTGATGGAAATTATACATACATTTTAGAGAAACCGTATGTATAAAAGGGCGTATTATACATTTTATACCTTGTTGTTAACTCTCAAATACATAATAATGGAGACAGATAAGAACATATAATATTATCGGACAAAATTATTTGTGTTAATCATTTAGGTACACATTCAATCAAATACAAAAACAGCAAAAAAATAAAAATATTTTGATTGAATGGACTTGGCGCCTTTTAAAATTTAGCGCTGTAGGCGATTGCCTATACCTACTGCCGTCTTCAGCCAATATACGTCGTTAGTCTGACAAACCGTGTATAGCAGGGGTGGTCAAACAGTCGATCGCGATCGACTGGTCGATCTTGGACGATTTCTAAGTCGATCCCCATTGTTAGAATTTGTTAATTATTCTTATATATTTGCAATTTAGTAGATACACTTATTAAATTCATGTGTTTCGGATTAACCTGTTAGTGTGAAATGGCATTTTCTCACATGAAATTTATAATTTATAGAAGCTGAGTAGGTTAGTTTTAGACTTTAGCACAGCGTCTTCGCTTGGTCATGATATGCAATGACACACTTCTACATCAACAGTAAAATGTTAATACATTTTAAAATTACTTAAAAATTTAACATTCATTTTAGATAACTTAACATTTTAATTTTATTATTTATAAGTATGTTTATTATTAATAATAAATAATTTTTTTACATTAGTCGATCCTAAAAGAAAAAATATACCCTCAGTAGATCTTTATCAAAATAAGTTTGACCACCC